>JAQIXL010000734.1:0-25647 GCA_034700245.1 Poikilolaimus oxycercus
AACTAAAAATTGCATCGGAATCAGCGTGAAAAACTGCATCGGGGGGTCTAGGTCCCGTTTCGAAGTCCCACTGCGACCGAAAATAGTTCCCTTGTTAGACGAAGTCACTCACCAACCACCATCACTATCAATGCCTTGACGCATCACGGGCAGGTGATCGTAGTTTGAGATAGCCCCAGGCATTTGCCAAAACAAGATCGATCAAGGTGATTTCGCCATCTAGGCCCTTGGTCGCTAACGAGTGAGTCGCTTCCGTCTCCACCTTGCTCGGTGCCGTCAGTTTAACTTCTCTCGAATTCGACGAAATACAGTAGAAGACTCGATTCTCGACAGAGGGATTTCCAGCGGAAAGAATTCATTGTATTGATGCGACCTTGTAACTTGTATTCTTGTGCAAGTGACAAAGGTCAAAGGAAACGTTCGATCGACAAAAGTGCAACCCATCAGGGTTTCTCATCATTGACAGCAGTGCCTTGTTGAGAAGGAAGTTTCAAGAAGGCGAGAGGAGTGATGGGAAAGTGGTAAACACGCGGCCGTTGATGGCCTTTAAGAGGCCTTTTCACTTCCCGGTTGCTCGTGGGAGCCGTTTTTTTTTGTTGACGTATTAGCTGTCTATTTTCACGTTCAAGCCAAAAATTCTCTAGGCATAAATGCATAGGTTTTTTTTCTCTAATATCCGATGTGGACGTCGCATGAATCATCTTACTTTTTGAGGGTCTCTAAATTGTGCGCCAATGCTTCTAAACTTCGGTATGGCCTCGGCGACCATTTAGGGTGGAAATTTTATTGCTTTTGTTTTGATTTTCGTCTCAGGAAATGCGCAGACCTTAAGTATGGCAAAGCGCACTATCAGTTCCATGAAGCGCTTCTTATTGCTCCACTGCCTCTTTCTGAGGCAGGCGAACGTGACTACGGGTGCTCCATCGCCGTTCTCTCAACCTGAAGTGACACGTTTCTCACGTGCTTCACTTTGATCCTCAAAACGTGACCGATAAAGTCGAATAATTTTTTGCAAAGAGCTATATTGTCGACAGCTGTACAGATAAGAGATGAGTTTGTTGGCGGTCGACCAACAAAAGTTGATGAAGACGAGCCTAACAGATTGGCCAGGCTGTGTTTCGATCAATGGTCGCAGGTGCTCCTCATAACACTTGTTCATTCGTTGTCTATGAAAGTCTTCGAATGCTTGAAAACGAGGAAGTGATTTCTCGACTACACGTATTTTGCGACTCTTTCGTTTGCGTCAATAACACGTCGATCTTTGTGTTAGCACACATGTACAGAGATCTGCTCAAAAGCCAAAATTTACACGTGGCTTCATTATTGAGCTGATGTCAGTGGCCCTCCTTGTCACCTTAGTTTTCCCCAACTTGATCTCGGCCTCTTGTCCGAGTGAAGGACTATTTTATGAAGGAAAATGCTATCATTTTCATTTGGAGCGCAAAAGTTTCGCTGAGGCTATAGAAACCTGCAATAGGACTCACTCCAATCTTTCAACGGCTTCAACACCCGGCTTGAATCGCTTCCTTCATGGTCGGTTTTGCTCATGAGCAAAGAAAAGGTTTAGAGAATGGACGCAAAGCGATTTTCCAGTGGTCCCTGTTGTGGCCATTTGTATACGACAATTTCGGCCATGCTACGGTCTGAAAAATGTTCCAGATTATTCCGCGGTTTTTGTCGCGAGGCGAGCGTCGAGGCGACGGATAAAAGGGTGATCCCAGGGGGAGAGAGCCATTCTTCCCCTTCCTCTTCTCTCAGCCCTTCTCCCATTCTTTACATCTTCTGATGCGTGTTTATCCACAGATAAACGGTTTAATTACCCAAGTTTGAGGTACATTCTTGCTTGGGAACGACAACAACATTAAATCCACTGAATCACAAGATAGTTTTATAGACAGGTGGAACAACTACCATCACACTGACAATGAGCACATTGAAGAAGAACGACCTAAGTAGCGAGGAGAGTGTTTCCGAACGTAGGTCTCAAGTAAGAGAAAAAATTAGCTTCAGAATGTTTGTCGCTGTCGCTTCATATCGATGGTGTTTGGACAGCGTATGACTGCAATAGACGCCTGCCCTTTGTCTGTGAGAGTCAAACAATTTCTGCATCCGTCGCCTGCCCAACTCCACCTCCACCAGTCGCCTGCCCAAGCCTCGCCGCCTGCCCAAGACCGCCACCGCCCATTGTCTGCCCAACTCCACCTCCACCGGTCGCCTGTCCAAGCCCGCCAAAGCCCGTCGCCTGCCCAAGCCCGCCACCGCCCATCGTCTGTCCAAGCCCACTTCCTCCTCCACCAATACTTCCCTGTCCTCCCGAGTGGAGTTTATTTCGTGGCGCTTGCTATAGGGTAGAGTGTTTTCGATCAACACAACATTCTCACAAGTACAATACATGTACAATCCCGTTTCCAGGCAATGACTGTGTCCGGCGGACATTGGGGCGATGCGCAAACTTTGTGCAACGTCATGGGTGCTCATCTCACATCTATTCACACCACCAACGAACTAGTCTTTGTATACGGTATGGACATTTGTGAGTAAAAACCAACTATACTTTAGGCCTTGCGAAAAAAGTTATGCCACATCACACCGGAAAGACGTGGTTAGGCTTTCATACCCACAATCAGAAAGGCGTATGGAAGTGGGCAGACGGCTCGGCAATCGACTACGTCCTCTGGGAACGCTACCATCCACTTCACTTTCCTCTCGTACGCCGCCCTAGTTTTCATCAAAACAGTTCAATATTTGAGGGTTGCGCAGAAGTTGACGTTGATTTTACCGCTACAACAACGGCCCCTCGATGGATCTCACGCAAGTGCAAAGCCTATGAAGCCAGAAACCTGGTTTGCAAGAAACCTGCGATGCGCTAGTAATTCTTTTATTTAAATAAACCAGCTGGAATACAAACTTGTCAATGTAAAAAACTTCAGAATTGTGAAGAGGTAGTGAAGGACGGGATATTTTCATGCTTTCGAGGGCATAGAAGTTCAGAAGTGGGCGCTTTTCTTGCAAATAACACTTCGCATCTAAAAGCTTCCCATAACAATCAATTTGTGTTCCTCACCGGACAAGAGCAATGAATATTGTTCCAAGTGCCTACCGGCATGTTTAGTGTTAGCGAACCCGTTACGATTTGACCGCATTGTTCCTGAAAGCAAATTTCTCGGTGAAGCACCGTTTTCTTCTCACAATGGGGCTATCTGGTTGTGCCGGCGCCCAGTTCGTATAGTTCATCGGTGAGTGGTCGCTCCAGGCAAACTTATTGTTCGGCGCAGGGGAGATTAGCCCGATGTAAGTGCTGTCGTCCATATAACAGCTGTATCCCGTGTCGAGAACCGTCGTGCTTCCTTCTTTTCTTCCTTCGCTTTTCGAGGCATTTCTTCCGTTCTCGTAGATCATGCGATCTTTAAGCAAGCGTCAGGTCTTTCAAACACCGCGTACTGGTAAAATTGATGTTTTCGTTCTGACTATGGATGGAGAGCAGTTGGGCGCCTTGCTTCTGGCATTTCGAATTGGCGTCAGTCCAATTCGCCAGATTCCATAAGATCTGAAACGCTTGTTTTGAAGTGAAAGTCAACTTGAAAGCAGTAGCCATCGTTGGGTTTTTCGGAAAGTTTGTGAAACAACCAGCCGGCGGGACATAAAGGTGCTGAATGGATGAGTTTCACTGGAAAAGCTTGAAAGGAAGAACCTTTGGTGGTCGTGGATGGCCGCTTCGAGGTTGTAGAGGTTGTCGAGGGTTTTGTCGTTGCAATGGTCGGTCGTGTCGTTGTTGACGTGGTCGGTCTGGCAGTTGTCGTAGTTGTTTGGGTGCTGATTCTGGTTGTCGGTCTTGTCGTCGGCGAGGCAAGCGTCGTCGGCTTCCACGGGCAATTCTTCACCGGCACCACTGCCTCGAACTCGTCGATAATCCAAGTATCAGCAAAAGCGGTCGCATCTTCATCAGTAGCCGTGCAGTTGGAGACGGGCAGATGAGTACCGTCCCAGGTCCTCAGGTCATCGCTGCAGTCGTTATCGATGTCTCCGGCCAGCCCAACAAGTGTGCCCGTCCCGCGAAAAGTTTCCACGTCTGGCACGTTGAGGCAAAAAGACTGAAGAGAATGCCGAACAGCTATCACTTGGTCGTTCTCCACGTAGACAGTACCCGACTTGAACGAGATGCGAATCTAAAGAGAGAGCGCTGGTACTTTGAGAGCAATCCTACTTTCCACTCTCCATCTTCAGGAAACACGTAAGGCAGATTGGTGGGGTGGCCGTCGACAGTAACTTGATAATTCGTGCCAAGCCAAGCAACACGAATCTTGACACCGTAAAATTGAGTCTCCGATTCGGTGATTTTTCTACAAAGAGAAATAAAACTTCTGACAAGTTTAACTCACGGAGCGCCCGAGGAGTTTGCTCCGTTCATAGCAGTGACGATATAATCTTGGAAGTCGCCGCCCAGGGTCGTCTGAGGCTTTGAGAATATGTAAGGACATGCACCCTGAACAGTTATTCATTCTGTTAGGTTTCTCGAGACTTCATGTACCTGATAGTTGTATTGCGTTCCATCAAATGTTGTATAGTGCGGATCACCGCTGAGGCACGCCGATCGGATCTTTGCCACGCAGCCGTAGTAAGGATTTCCTAAAAGCCCCCCTCTCATTTTGAAGGTTTTCCAAACTCACCAGAATATCCTGTTTTGCAAACGCAAACTCGTTGGTCGTTCACTGCGGAGCAAATTGCGTTAGTGCCACATGGAAAAGCCGAGCAGTCAGCGTCAGCGGCGAAGACTCTGAAGAACTATGTACAGCAAACTTTCTAGCGAAACTTACTTTGCTTGGACTTCTGCGATCTGTTGAAAAGCCAAGAAGACGAACTGGAGGGCAACGAACTTCATTCTCCGACTGAAGAATCGCAAAAGTTTCTTGCGTTTATATCTAGCAAATAGCATTTCGCGGCGACCTTTCTAAATTTGTCAGGATTCAAAAGACCAAAAGGACACCTCCGCGCTTTATCGGTGATTCCGGGGGAGTTAAGAATGGCGTGCGAAGTGAGACGGCCTGTGGAATTTCATCGCGTCTCTCTCGCCCACGCCGCCTTGGTCGAAAGCGTGCCGAAGTTTATAGCCTGGTGCTAGAGTGGCGATATGAAGCACTGGAAAGTTTGAAATTCAGAAAAGGGCGAGGCATTTCGGAAGCGTCACATGGGATTTCTTTCGTAAATTTTGCACCATGAGGAACTATTCTTGTCCATCTGTTTTCGGACAGACATCTGAGCAAATGATGACCCAACCCAATACGGATCTTGCTAATTGTCCACGTTTATTGTGCTCGCATGCGAATGTCAGGTTCTCCCCTTCGCCTTCTCCTTCTCCTACCCCTTCCGGCCCAGCTTCTTGCAACCTGCCCTGATGGCAGTTTTGGCATCATGCCTTCGGCAACTGTTATCGCTTCTACGCCGAACCTAAGACGGGGCAAGACGGACATGCGAATCGAACGAAGGCAGTTCTGACGTCAGTATCAACCGAGGAGATGAACGCCTTCATTTACGGTTCTTTTTACTCTTCCCTAAAGAGAATAAGGCTTATGTTAGTGAAATCACTTCAAATTTCTCTCAAAGGCGATTATTTATGGCTTGGCGGTACACGAGGAGCTGCTGAATGGTCGTGAATTGATATTGTATATCCTCTTCACCTTCAAAGCCTTCTCCAATTTAGTCGTCAGGAACTACATATCTTACGACATTTATTTTGTATTTAGATGCCGCCCGCGATTCGCTTGAATACAGCGGGTAGTCGTTCACTGTGACCCAATTTCAGTTGGAATTGCCCTTGTTGCTGTTCGAAAGTTGGAAGTGGTTGAAAGTTGCTTGAAAGTTGGAATTGCTGTTCATGTCCTTCTCCAAACGGGCAGAGAGTTATTCGCGCCGTTAATGAGTTCTGGAACAGTCAGGAAGAAAGTTTACATGCTCGTAAGTTGTTCTATTGTACAACAACAACCTTGTCCAGGATGTTTGGCGATGTCCTTGGATCGTCCTCGCCCACGACCGTCACCATGACAACTATAGACACTCGGCGGGACTTTTCAACTTTTAACTTTAATTCGTTGTTTCGATCCTTGGACTGACAATGAGCAAAAAGCCGAACCAAACAACAAGTCACAGAGAATTCACAAATAAGTTCTTCTCAGTCTCACAAGCCGTCATCAACGTGAAGTTTGATCTGTCACCTGGAATGAGCTTCGACTGTCTCACCTAGTGCCAACCAGAGCTGGGAATTTTTCGGTTTTCGTTTTTTCGGTTCTTCGGTTTTTTCGGCCTTTTTGCTTGTTCGTTTTTCGGTTTTCGGTTTTTCGGTCTGGAAAGTTTTTCGGTCGCCCAGCCCAGATCCATTTGTCTATTGGAGAGACACTTCAAATTCCACCAAGTATCCGCTCCTTCGCAATCTCGCAAAGAAATATCCCTCCTCACCGGCGATGTCGGCGGAAAGCAAACGTCTACTCTCAATCGCGGGCGGAATCGTTACTGACAGTCGAAGTTCCTTGACGCAGGAAAACTTGGAACGCTTGCTCTTTCTGCATCAAAATGTCCGTTTTCTTGGATTCTGATTAGAAATGACCTCAGAAAGTCGTTGATTCCGTTACAAGTGGGCGAATAAAGAAGTATAATTTAATTCTTTAAGTGCTAGCCAGTAAAAACCGACAAAGGACTTGTTTGGAAGTAATAAAGAAAAATTTTTCGGATTTTTCGGTTTTTTCGGTTTTTCGGCCATTTTTTTCGGTTTTTCGGTTTTTCGATTTTTCGGTTTCAAAAATTTTTCGGTCGCCCAGCTCTGGTGCCAACCGCCCTTAGTGGTGATTCACCTTTATATCGTCCATCTCGTCCATTTAATTTCCAGCCACGTTGCTGGTTGTTTGTTTGATAGAGTCCCTTCTGACTAAAGAGGCAACGTGGCGCTTCTATTGGTGTGTTGATAAGACCAGGCGGTAGCACTGGCAGACGTCGTTAAAAGAGTCGACCGCTTTCAGAAAGCATTTTTATTTCTCAAGTATAGCTCGATGCGGCGTGGCGATTGATCATGAATCAGACAAGCAGTTCACAAACGATATTGAAGCTTGATCCACAACTATTGATCGACCAGTTGTTGGTCGCTGTCTCCAGACTTGCACATCCATCTGTCGTGGAGGGTTGGTTTGGCGCCCAGCTGAAGTAGGTTGCATTCTGGAACAGAACGGGTGTATTAATAACGTGGTGATGAAACCTGTCCGTCAAGCCACTTCCACGCGTTGCTCACCCAGTGCAGACCCAGCCACACCGGTGCACCACTGCGTATTAAGCCTGAGAGACTGTGATTTTTTTTCAGCCGCAAACCAGAAACTTCCGAGTTCTCGAAGCCATTGCGGATTGAGACGAGTTTCGATTCCGGGTTTGCTTCATAGCATTTCGATTGCGCCGCAGACCAGGACACCTAAAAGCTAAATATACGTTGTGAGGCAAAAGATTACCGAGTCAATGATATCAAACCAGTAACATTTGCTTGAAATAGAATTGGAAGGAGTCCAGTTTGATGGGCAAGAGGTTGGTGGCCTTTCTGTCGTCGGGACTGTGCTGCTATTCACAGCGCAACAGAGACTTGTGAAGCCGAGAACGTTTGTCTGGCAGGTACCAAGTGGAACTCCAAGGTGTAAGCAAGCGTTTTCGTCGATACACATGTAGTATGTGGTCGACGAGGTGTTCCCAACAGCGCACACACCGCGACATGGGCGCCAATCTCCGATTAAGGGTTGAACTGGGTTTGGCGAGGTGTAGCGCATTCCAACGAAGCATACAGGATCCGTTGGGCTGGGAGTCGGCGGTATTTCGACAGCCGCTTGACCAATCGAATTACACATCCAGCCAGTGCAACAGCACGTTGTGTAGAGACCATTTTGATTATTGTAATTAAATCTGCACACGTCTATTGGGGCATTGAGCACATCAGTGCAATAGTCTCGACGAATGCATTGATGTACCGCATAGTACGCTGAAAATAGACATGCAGATACATATCCGCTTTGGATGATCTTTAAAGTTCTGCACCAAAAATAAGAGAACGATAACTTACAAGAAAACCCGTTGATTGCAATGCATGCCTCATCTGCCAGACACCTTTCTGCAGCACCCTGAAAATATATAGACAGCTCATGTTTTCGATTGGTCTTTACATAATATTGTTGTTTGTAGGATAGACCACCATAACAAGTCAAGTTGGAGTTGGCGGGCAGTTGCGAATTTAGTGGAGGGGTATTGCAGAGGCTACCGGTGCAAAAACAGGCTGTAAGGTCAGCCAAGTATCCGCATGAATCATCCGATGGAGCGAAAAGTGCCACTCGGGTTTCGCGAGGAACGCAAGAAAAAATTTTCGTCGCGTTATTATTGTATGTAAACGCCGCACAAAGTCCATCGCACAATTGAACGTCTCCTTTAAACGGGGAGTTGGTAGAGTAGATGGAGCCCGCGTAGCATTGCCTGAACGACAAATATGAACCAAACATGATGGAGGAAACTAGCAAAACGTTTCAACACTATGTATAGTATTGTATTATCTTGAAGTATTGCGATTTAGACAAGCCTCACTTCGAAGGTGCTGTTTGATTGGTTGTCGGAAAGGGGTCGACAGCAGCAAACTGAGTATTGCAGTTGTCACTGTCGTTGCAGAATTGTGACTTTGGAAAACCAAGTCGAAGAAGTATGCCAGAGGCGGCCTAAAATTGTTGGCACATTGAAACATTATGTAACGCACCGAGAGAGACGAGCACATGAAGAAACGGACTTGTTCACTTGTGTACAATGCGTCGTTCACACCCAAACAATAGGGTGCCTCCTGAGGACATTGCACCTACAAAGGATCGCAGTTTTGTAAATTATTTGAGCTTGAAGACATACAGTTGCACCGGCAATTATGCCTCGTTTTGGATGCATGAGCCCCACAGAACAGTTGATTGCTGTAGTGACCGTCAGGGTCAGTGAAAGAAGAAGGACAACAGAGAGATGCAGACGCATTTCGCCACGACTGCTCTGGACACTGACAAAGACAAGCCTCGAACGTTTTAAATCTGAGATGAAGAGCGAAGAGTTTTATTACATGCCACGTTTTCGACTCCGCCTTACGCCTCTCCCACCCTTGCACTTCTGCAGTTACGTTTTTCGGGAGCGATCACGACTTATTTACAGCCCCATCTCGACACGTGCTTTCCAAAACTGTCGTTGTTTCGTTCTAGTTTCACGTTGGCCCTTTATTGTACCTTTGCGTTTACAGCTTGAAAGCCGCTTCGAGAAAGCTCCTTTAATGACAGTAGATAAATAACAATAACAGCGAATCAGCTTTTTTTTTGTTATACACACTAGACTTCGTAAACACATAAACCATAAAGCCGCACATCTTCATCTTCACGCATCACCCAATAATCACCGGGACAGTCCGGGTTTCCATGTTCGTCTGGCGACACTTCACGAATGATGTTTCTCGGATTCACTCGGACTTGAATGATCAGCTTGTACTCTCGTCCGTTGAATGAGAAGACGTTGGCATAGAATTTTGCCGTGTCAGGACATGGCGTGGTATAGATTCCGTGCCCGAAGACAAATCTTTCGCCTTGTGCCTAAAGGCATTCCACTGCTGCAAACATGTGCTCACCAGTTGAATTGCTCCATCACAGAGAATGCTGGCAGCATTGTTCAAGCCTGTGCCGTGGTAGGCGACCGGCCACTCGCCGTCCTCTCCGTCGCTGCCAAGCCATTCGTCATCAGGCCAGCGACCTGTCACCTGAAACGCCTCTCTTTTCAGCTGACGCTACTTTTCACGATTTACAAATTCGCTTTGTGACAAAGTGACGCGCGCTCGCCGCACACTCACTGACCTTGACAGCGAAGCGTATCGATCCAACGGGCCTCTGATAACGACGGCCGCCACGCACAAACACCTCTTCCGAGTCATCGATGTCTCTGAATCATTTTTCGTTTCCCTCAAAGATCTTACCGAAAATCGAAGTTGTAAGTCGGGTCGAGAGTTTCTGGAGCTTGCCTGTTTCGAGCTTCCCATAGGGCTTTCGCTGCATTGTAGAACAAAACTCCCGCACCAGTCAGTGCCACAGCGGCCGCGACACCGCCCAATGGGCCAAGAATCCTTGTTGTCTGATTCACTTGCTCCTTGACCGCCGTCACATTCATGAGCGCCTTCTGAGCAACTTCAGCAGCCGTCTTTTGCTTCGCATAGTTTCCGCCGAAGTAATTCCAAGCCTTGCCAACGATGTTGAAAGTTGATGTTTGATTCGCTTCTGCTATTGCGTTGTACGCTAAAGTAGCAACCGAGGCCTGCGCTTCAGCTGCTGTCAGCTTCGCAAGCTCTTGACCGACGAAATACGCCGTCGTTCCAAAGAGACCCACGCCAGCCGCCGTGGTTGTTACGGCAACCGGATTGAGAGAGTCAGCCACGACCTAAATGCTTGCTTGTTGTGAAGAAGCATACCTGAAGCTGACGATGAAGGGCTTGATTTTCATTTTCAACCCAATCTTGAAGATATTGACGAAGTCCAGTGGCCAGGAGCTCCTGGTCCAAATTGGGACTCTCGAGAAAAGCAGACATGACAAGGAAGCGAACCGCCCAGAGACGTTGTCGAATGAATTCTAACTAACGAAAATGTGAAGTGAGTCTTTCGTGACTGAATTCAGAGATTTCGAAACATAAGGTCGACGCCGGTTTTATTTTGTGAGTTGAGAAACTGAAAATCGGCACTGTGCGGCCAGCTTGCTCACCCTGGCCGTAGTTCGTAGTTTGGAAGAAAGACGAGGGCCTGGCGCTCTTCGTACGAATTGAGACACCGTTGCTGTGCCGACGCCATTTTGTCACGTGCAGAGCGAGACGTCGAGCTTGTAAAGTTTGACACTCACATTGTCAGCAAAAGCCCGCATAGAAACAAGCTCGTGAAGTTCTTGATGTGATGTAGGCATCTTTTGTTTCTCTTCGAATCACGATCGAGGAAGGTACGACGAAGGAAATGGTGTTTGCCAAGGCCTAAATGAAAATCCTGGCCCATTCCATTGCGTCTTTCCTGGAGGAGGGAAAAAGTCTCGAGAAAGTGTGTTCACTGCTCCTTCAGTACCAAAGCTTCCCTTCTTCCTAAATGTAGCTTCGTGAATATTCTTGAAGCATAGCGAGTACAATCTGTCAGTCAACACATTTAAGTTCCGCAAATCCGTTGCCGCCTTGTCCAGAGAACCTAGAGAACCTTCTCGAAGGCTCACGGCGGCTCGCGTGCCTTGGCGGCGCGCGTGGCGCGGCCGTAGTGAGCTCTGATCGCCCTTCTGCCTCTTCTGCAGGGCGGCGCGTAAACAACTCTTGGAGTCCCCCTCCTCCCTCGCTGCCCTTTTCTCTCTTTTTCGCTTCTCTTTTTTCTGTTGACGCCGTTCTTACTCGTTGCAGAAGAGGAGAGAGGGCGGACACGCCATCCATGTGATAAACAGCCTCCGTCCCTTCCTTCTCCTTTCAGTCGAAGAGCCATTCACTAACCGCGATGCTTCCCGAACGTTTCCTCTTCAATCCGATTATTCGTCTCGTTGGTCTTCGGTCTGTTTCATCAAAGACTGAATGCCGTCCCTTCCTGCGGGTAGTTTGCTTGAAGTCGTGCAATTTCTCACGTTTAGAAGCACGCAAATGAAGCTACTTCGGCACCACTGAACCAATATAAGCCTTACGTGCGCACGAAGCCCTTAGCGGAAGAAAATGTTAGTTTATTAAAAGCTTTCAAAAAGGAAAGCCTTTTTCACCCCTTGCAGATCTCTGAAAAAGTGCCACTCTCTTCCTCGGAAACCGACTGTTCGTGCTCACGTGACCAACTGCTCGCCATGATGTTGATCCGGAGCATGTGGCGTAAGTCGAAACGAGAAACATTTTCTTCAAACTCGAACTGCAGGACTGCGTCGTCGTCCATCATCGGGAGCTATTGAGACCCGATCTTCGACAAAGGATCAAGTTTGACGAGTCTTTTTCCCTTCTCTTGTTGTCGGTTTCAAGTCTTTGTTGACTGTTTTCGGGTTGTAGAGTAGTTTCAGTCTAGTTTTTATAATCTTGTAGAGGGCGTTTAAATGTCGAGAAAGTTCACAAAAGTGCAATAAATATTTTTCAACATCAGATGAAGCCCGAGTTCAAGCTAAGGGATCGAAGTTCAGTTGACAACAGGACGTCGTCAGCCACCAACAATGCTTGTTTATTTACGTTTGCTTCGTCACCGCGTCCGCGACGTGCTTGTCATTATGTTGCGAAATTGATCTTTTAACAACAAACAGTTTTATCCTCTCTGAAGTCCCGAGACAGGAGACCACTACAGACAGTAAATCAGCGGACCCGCGCTGAATAACAACGACTCGGTTCGCCTTTCTTACTCGTAAGAGACGTATTACAAAACTCTCGAAACTGTCTAGTCCTCTTACAAACTAGAAGAATAGGGAGACAAACAAGAAAAGATAAATAAGTTAGAACTTCTCCAACCGACCCTCCTTGATTCCGCGTTGAAGCCGTTGTGTCTGCATGCGTTGAGCTGACACGAAGACAGCCGTAAAGAGCGCGAGGGCGGTGAAGAAGACAGCGGGCGCCACGCGAAGATCGAAACGTTCCCACATTGAGTATCTAACGAACGTTGCCGGAGTCATAAAAGTTCACTTACGGAATTTTCTCCGGCACCGATTTGACATTCGGATAAAGACGAGTCATCACCAATAAGCGTTTCTGCAGCTTTGATGGACGTTGTGAATCTTCTGCAATTTTAAAGGCTGATTGTCGAAAAACTCTCCAAATACGAAGAACCAACCTAGTTCACTGCCTTGAAGCATCGGTTTCCGCTCGACGAACTCATCGGGAAGATGCAGCGACCTCTCGAAATGACTCTGACCCGAGATGGGAAACGGGAAAAGCGAGCCTCACCGCCGTGATTGCTGGAGACGACGTCGCCGGCGTGTTGTGAAACACAGACGATCCGGGTTGGACAAGTCGGAGCGCGGAGACGCGGGACAAACCCGCCAAAGACAAGCGTTCGGAGAGCATAGCAACAAACAGATCAAGTGAGCGGATTTCGCAACAGCCTGAGGGCGTCCTTGCCTCCTTCCTTGTTTATAAGCCGAAGGAGGGCGAGGGGCGGGGCGACAACACGGGGGCCCCGCGCGCCTCAGTGATGGCAACAAGGTGAAAAGAAAAAGAGGGCAGAACACCTGAATGGAGTGTTGACTGGAAGGGGGGGGGGGGGGAGTGGGGTCAGATGACGCGTGTTATGTCGCTTGTGACGGGGTGGCTGATGGAAGGAAGATAGGTAAGAGTATCAGACAGGTTAGTGGTGACTCTTATCGAAAAAGAAGGAAAGAAGTGTAGTCGCACACAGATGGACAACAAACATTCTCTGATATTGGTTCGACAAATTATCGGAAGTTTGTGAATCCAATTCAATTGCCAAAAACGAGAATAATTATTTTCATTCGATTCTTGTCCCAAGCAGCGTGTTTCATGCCACTGAACCATGTGTTCCAGGTGAAACACACAAATTTGCTGCGAAAGTTGCAAGAAAACAATAACTTTGTGACTTAATGTGACACTGATAATGCACAGCAAACGCAAGACGGATTGACAAGATCCGCTCTCGGTGGCTTATTCGCAACCATTGAAACTTAACGCATTTTAACGTGCCGAGAGTAATTTTTTGTTCTTCGAGTTTCCGTCCAGACTGCGAGTATCAAGGAAGATGGTGGTGCCGAGAAACTCATCAGCCAATCTATCTATCTGAATCCGGAATTCGGGCGGAAAATAAATAAAACGTTTCAGCATCTACAGATAGTGCAAGCTGCACTCGCGAAAATCTAATCTGCGACCGGTGAGATCGTCGTTCAAATCGGCACTTAGGCTCATAGCATGGCCGATTATGTCCTTCATCGAAGTCTGGACGACAATCAACGCAATCAATGACAGCTGTTATTGCTCAAGTCAAACTTTCCAGCGAGATCTCAAAATCGCGTCGACCTCGGCTTGTAGTTGTTTGTTTTCTTGATGAGGCCCCTCTCAATCATGCTGTGACCCATGTCGACCAAGGATATCGACGGATCACGAAAGTTGAGATCCAGAAGACTCTTCGCCTGAGTGGTTTGTTGCGAGTTTTATGCTGTATTACTTTTTCGTTGCTGAGTCTGGATACAATTTCCAATCGAGGTTTGAGCATGGCACCTTCTGGTCGGAAAAGCGCTATGATGCGTATCAAAAGTCCAGGCATGCAGCGAGTCGGCACATTGTATCCTGAACCGAAACTTTCATCAAACCAAGAGCCGACCTTGGGGTCCGAACTCCTTCTGAAGAATCTCCGCCATTTCCTTCCACCAAATTGCTCGAGAAGAGACAAGGATTCTCTCTCCGTCCGTCTCAGGAATGGAAAGAGCTCGAACATGTGCCAAGGCGACATCGCGAACGTCAACAAAGCCATCATTGATTCGCGGCACGGCCGGGAGTTCGTGGTTGAGGAAAGCATTGATAAGCTAAAGCTACTGATCAATTTAGGCCTGGATTACCTGAGCAGAGCCGGAAACTTTTTCGGAAGAGAGCAGTGGGCCAACGATAAAAGACGGGTTGATGACCGTCATTACCAGCCCTCGTTCCTTGGGAAGAGATCGAATGAAGTCCCACGCAGCTTTCTCAGCCAGCGTTTTGCTTTTGTCGTAGTTGCTGAGTTGACCGCTTGCAATGTCGCTCCAGTCACGCTCATCGAATACGCGGTTTTCCGTACGACCTCCTACAACAAAATGCAACAGGACGACGTGGTAATAATTTGAAAATTAGTGGAAGAAAATACAACGTCCATGAAACTCACGATCAATGGCGACTACACTGCTCGTGAGGACGATCTTCTTGACGCTGGGTTCGCCGGCGGCCGCCCTCAAAACAGCTAGAGTGCCCTCGATGACCGTTTTGATGTCCTACGAAACTTAAACCAAATCGAATTGCAACGTACGTCCGTAAGTCATTGAGAGTTGCAAAATGCTGGCCACGTGCAGAACGTAGTCACAATTCTTTACGGCACTGAAGCTTATTCATGCAAGGAAAGACGGCAGACCTCTTCCATGAGGTTTCATCTTTCAGGTCTGCTTCAACAAGTTCTAGCTGCGCCGACGAATCCAATGCTCGAATAGGTTCGACTTTATTTTGTGCCTGAAGCATATTCGCATTCAATGTCGATTTGAACTTACCTTGAGACTTCGCACTGTACCACGAACTCGGTAGCCTTCTTGCAAGAGCGTATTTACACAGTGGAGGCCGACAAAGCCGCTTGCTCCAGTTACTAACACTATAAAGTCAGAAGATTAGTAGCAGAGAAGCAAGAACATGCCTAGTCCTTGGCTCATAGTTGTCGATAAGGGAGGGTCCAAGCAATCACGGCCCTGGTCCGCGGTCTTAAATAGTTTCGCCGCGAGCACGGAAAGTGTATTCGCGTCAAGCGTCGAAGCAGCGAGAGAGATTTTCTGGTTTGTGCTGACACACCCAGAGTGCACCGACGCGGGTGCAGGTGTTACCTCTTCGCCATGCAGTGAGTGTGCATGTTTTTTTGCGGACGGAATGTCGAGAAACCGAACTATTGTACTTATTTTCTCTAGTGAATAAATTAACGATGAAACACGCTCTCAAACAGCAAAACTGCTGTATTGCATAAAGATTTATCTGTTGGTGACACTAAAGCTGACCATACGCAGCAAAATGCTGCTTGACGACTGTGCAGCTTTGTTTCAAGAACCCCTTCTTTGAAAGAAGTTTTATCATGTGCTACTCGTGAATGGATAATGGTTCTATAATCGCGTCGATTGTGGCTTATAGCCCTTCTTCTTTTCGACGATGCCACGTTCGATCATGCTGTAGCCCATGTCGATAAGCGACGTCGACGGATCACGAAGTTTGATATCCAACAGTCTCGCTGCCTGGAGATCGGCTTTTGAACTCTCTGATTACGCTACCTTTTCGTCGCTGATCTTTGTCACAATCCCCAGTCGATGTTTGAGCATGGCCGCCTCTGGCCTGAAGAGGGCCGCAATGCTGATCAGAATGCCTGGCATGCATCGAGTTGGCACATTGTAACCTGGAGGCAAAAGTCTCGGTAAGGCTTTAGGCGCCAAAAACCTTGAGGGCCGAATTCCTTGTCCAGAATCTGCGCCATTTCCTTCCACCACATCGGCCGAGCGGAAACGATGATGCGTTCGCCGTCTGTCTGAGGACGAAAAAGCGCCTGCACATGAGCTAGAGCCACGTCTCGGACATCGACGAAGCCGTTGTGGAGATGTGGGACGGCAGGCAGTTCGTGATTGAGGAAAGCACTGACAAGCTGGAACTGATTTCAATTATCGACTTCATGCAAACCAGGGCGGAGCTGGCTTTCTCGGACGACAGAAATGGACCAACAATGAAGGGCGGGTTGATGACTGTCAAAGCCAGGCCGCGCTCTTTTGGAAGAGACCGAATGAAATCCCAAGCCGCTTTCTCGGCCAGCGTCTTGCTCCTGTCGTAGTTGCTTAGTTCACTGCTTTTGAGATCGCTCCAGTCACGTTCGTCAAAGATGCGATCTCCAGCATGACCTCCTGCAAGAAAATCGAACTCAAAACGGCAATAGTCAAGAGGAATAAAAGATCAGACTTTCCGTCCATGAAACTCACTATTTATTGCAGCGACACTGCTAGTGACAACAACCTTCTTGACGCTCGGCTCGTCAGCAGCGGCCCTCAGTACAGCGAGCGTGCCTTCGACGGCTGTATTCACATCCTGTGAAACTAATTGTCTGAAAATGAGACGAAAATCTTACTTCCTCAGTCATTGTGTGCTGAAGAATACTGGCTACATGCAAGACGTAATCGCAGTTTTTCACAGCTCTGAAGAAGTTTCCGTGAAACACCGTTCAGGTTACCTTTTCCATGATGAAGCGTCCTTCAAATCAGCCTCCACAAGCTCAAGTCGCTCGGAAGTGTTAAGAGCTCGAAGAGGCTCGACCTTATTTTGTGCCTGAAACCTATTTGCACGGCCCAAATTGAACTTGCCTTAAGACTTCGCACACTTCCGCGGACTAGATAGTTTTCTTGAAGAAGTGTTTTCACGCAATGGAGGCCGACATAGCCGCTCGCTCCAGTTACCAACACTGAAATCATTTGTTTTTGAAGATGCAAGCAAGTCTAAGTAAAATAAATTGTTTGTTATTTAAGCAGCGACATACCCAATCCTTTGCTCATGTTGCTTGAGAGGAGTCCTTTGGCTGTGTGCGGTGCTCTTAAGTAGTGAATACGCCGACAGAGAAAGTGTGTTTGCGACACACCAAGGCGGGATAGACTGTGGTTTGTGTCGGTCGCACCCGGTGAGTACCGACAGTGCAAACTTCATTTTCGATTCACTTTCCCTGTCTTTACTTATAGTTGAAGCTGTGAAAAGAAACGTTCCTACACAAGGACGTCCTGGCCTGCTTTGAACATTGCTTTCAACCGAAAGGTTGCTTGAGTGATTTTTTTCAAACTTTCAATTTGTAAAATCGGCATAAGTTCCACAAGACGGGTAGACAAAGGAATTGGTTTACGTTGTTTTCTAACAAGCAGGAACTTACTCCTTCAGACTGTGAAATTGCAAGCAAGTAAAAGAAAGAAGAAACATTGGGAGAGGCGGGACCAAGCGCATGCGAGACAAACATAAAGCAGACTCTATCCGCCGGACTCAATGTGCCTAGCTGTCGCGCACAAGACACGTGCTGTCTTCTCTTTCAGTAAATATAACTTCCAACGGTTTCTGCGTTGCTTTATCCTTGCTCCTATACCTTTTTATTGAGAGCACGGCTTAATGCTATCGTACTACATGACAGGGTTTAGTTGAATAGCGGAAAAAAATTTGGGCATCGAAGCTTAAAGTTTTCGGCGTCCCTTGAGCTGTGTTTCGCGAGTGCTGCCACGTTCGTGGTTGGATTTGACGAGGTAAAGGTTCCGAAGCGCTGGAGTCCTTTCACTTGTTGTGCTATCTGCGATTGCCTCGCTTTAGTGAGGCCGTGCTATGCATATCTCGTAAAGCCTCAGCGCTGCTGCCAGATGACCACTCCGGGATCCATTTTGTCCAGCAAGTGCGATTCCGTTGACGCTTGGTGACGGCCTTTCTTCGCTTAGCGGGTTGCTCCCCGGCCGATTCATGTGCCAAGAAAGAAGTAGGTGACTTGTCCAGAATACGGAATCTCTTCGTGGCTAGTAGATTAACGCTTGTCATTCTCGGTTTTCTAGTCGTCATTTGAGTGTACCGCGCTAGACTGCGGCGCCTCGACGAAAGTGGTGCTCATACCGGCTGGAAAGATGCCGGTGAAAGGAGTGGTCCTCTGCTCGAAATATGCGAGCAACTAGTTGCGCTTTCGTATGAAACAACTGAAAATCTTTGGTTATCATGGGCGAATTTGCGTCAACAGCGCGGAAATCACATGGCGCAGCAAACCAGAACGCGAGCAATCAATGTGCATTGGGAACTGGGACGCGGCTCGATTGTCGTGTCTCTCCTCCCAACCAAGAACCGCTTTCAACCCCCTTTTTCTTCTCTCAATACATGCACACACTCGACTGTTCAGAGTGCCAGTGCTTGTTCACGGAGCATCTACACAAAGGCTTTTGTGGTGCGTGATGAAACATTAAAAAACGAAACTTCTCACCGCATTCCTGAAAACCAAGCCAAGAGGCACACAGGAGCGATGACATGCAGTTGACAGCAAGGACTGGAGTCAAGGGATCGATACAAATGCCACACAAGTCGCCTTTACTCACCACCGCGCATCTCATGTCATTGAAAGGTCTCGTTTCTCCTTTCACCCTAGTTCGAAAGCCGCAATCACAACTTTCAGATTGCGTTACAAATCTTGCAAAACATTCAACAGGCGTCATCGATCAAGAACGTTTTATTCGTCCTCATAAGCCATCATGGCATCCAGCTATAAACCTTTCTAGGAGCAATGCATGCAGACGCCTAAAAATAAAGAAAGAAAGACCCATGTATTGTAGGTGGCGGGCTTGTTTTGCTTTTTCACAATGCAGTGTCCAAAGGAGAGGTCCCTCGTCGCCGCACCCCCTTTCAGCCCGATCATAAAGTTTGACACTCCAAGGCAGAGCGGGTTTTGATTCCTTCTTCTATTGTAAGAAGTTTGAGCTAGTGAGAGCCGAGAGCGACAGTTGCGAGAGCCGGCGGATTGTGACATTTGAATGATTCATTTGGAGGGAGAGGGATGGAGAGGGGGAACGATGTAGGCGACGATGCTGACAGCGACGACGGCGACGACCGGGGCCCCCACGCCCCCAACACAAACTTCGAACAAATCCCCGATCTCTACCGCAACCACAAGTACATCCGGATCTGATCTCTCGGATCTGCCCTCATGACTTTAACGATTTTAACATGCGCTGCACCGAAGCACAAACGATCCACTTCTTACAATTAGAAGAACAGATTTATTCATTAAGTCCACCAACGTTGGAGTTCAATTCCTACGACATTATCAGACGAGAAAGAAAACAACTGCGCCGACATTCATAAGTCTTAACATGCGCCTAGATGGACTCGCGAAATCACCTTTCTTCTTCGTGTACACATCGACCGTTCAATGCAATGCGTCTGCGCTTACTAAAATGGTGTTGTTGAATTCCATATCAAGTCAATACTGTTCATTTCACGATCTGTGAGAAGTTGCGGTCGCAGTCGTCATCACTGAATTGTGTCAAAATCGTCTAGGCTCGTAATAGACGCATTTTCACTGAATCAGTTATCAAATAAGCTCAACGTTGCTGGAACAACTTTACCTTCGAAAATGGGATAAGACTTGGTAACGTAAACATACGGCTAGAATGTTTTGTATTGAAAACGCCGCATTCAAGATTGGAGAATACGTAATTTAGGAGTATTCTCTATCACGCAAATGCGACTCTTCGGCGTCATCAAATTTCCTCGTGAGATATGAGACCGATCGAAGTATGCGATCGGATAAAGGCGAACTTGTACGAGTGCCACCTACAATCGAGGCATTTTCATGAGCATTAGAAATTGAAAGAAAATGAGCAGCGATCAAAAGCAATCAATGTTTAGTAACGTGATGGCGGCGGGTGTTTGGCGTTTCTTTGTCAGCTCTCGCATGGCGCCAGACGAGACCATAAAACGCACCTGTCTCTGCAAGAACGCAGCCAAGCGTAGCTTCCAACCGAAAACGCTCTAGGACTTAAGAAGGACGATAGCCAACTTATCCCCTACGCGCTCCTAAACGTCATTTTCGTTCATTAGAGATGTGATTTAGCATGGCAAAACATGGTTTATTCGTCTCCAATCACATGGCGGTATTGGTATGAAATCGACAACCACAAGTAACGTTGCCAGCCTAAGTGAGTCTTCTTTGTCCACACATAGTGTTGCGTTTCGTAGCAAGCTGGATACGAGTCTAAGGTTTAACTCAACATCAGGTCGATAATTTCGCCCTGGCTTATTGTTGCGACAGGTCGTCGAGAATTTGAGGCAGGCACTCTTGCACCCGACAAAGCTATCCGCTATTATGTAGGAGCCGATGATTGGTTGTATGCAGTCGTTGGACATAAATGGAACCGTACTCCGTGTGTGTATTATCGCAGTTCTTGGAGTTCATGATCAAAAGAGCAAGTCGAACTAGGCGACAGAGTATAAAGGCGATTGTCTACGAACCACCTGAAACACATTCTCATTAGCCAAGCAGAGGGCAGAAGCGCGCCTCTTCCGATCAAAACGGGTAGCGATCAATATCCGTGAGAGAGACACCGGGTCCATCGCTTCTCCCCCTTTTGATGCCACATCACAGAGGCCCATAAAAATCTTCTCCACAAGCCTTTTCAATTGTTGCTGTTGCTCAAGGCCAAACGCTCACTCCAACACTGCTTGAAGCGTTGACAAATGCTTACTTTTTTTCTCCTGTTTGAAATTTTCGTCCTAAACAAGTGATCCTTTTGAAGCGAATTCAGCACCGTTGAAGAAAAGACTTCTGCACCAGGGCCGTGCACTTACGGTTTCGTAACTTACGAAAACTTACGAAAACGGTCCTTTTTGGACCGTTAGTTACGACTTACGAAATATCGGACCGTATTTCGTAAGTGTTCGTAAGTTCATTTTCGTACAAAATTACTCAACAAGGGAGTCATGTGGTGATTTTTTGCCTTGCGCAAGAAACATTTTTCACTTTGTGTCTCCGATTTATTGGCGCTTTGACAACTTGCTGTTTATTTCCAATGTGCGAGCACATTACGTTCAGTCCAGAGCTTTTGAACAATCGAAATTCATCATTTTCGTCCCCATTTTTCACGATTTTGGAGGTGAAATCAGTTCCGACAGCTTATGAACACTTACGGTTACGACTTACGGAAAATTGGCTTTGACCATAAGTTACGACTTACGACTTACGAAAAATAAAATTTCACTAACGCACGGCCCTGTTCTGCACAAAACAGGCATCTTTATTTTCAACAACGAAGTTTAACAACAGTGCCCAATAAATCAAATGCTATCTGGCCTTCTTACGCGTTCTCATCCCTTTTTTTCTTCAGACTTTGTCTCAAAGCAGAATATATTGAACTATTCGTATCCGATGGGAATGGTTGATGTTCAGTCTCTCAAGCAGATGAATTTGTTGCTTGCGGGATGATTCAGCTAACCTGAACTTTGAGAGCGCACACTCGTTCCTGCTTGTTGAATGTGAGGTCTCGTTTTCAAATTTCAATTATTCGATTGCAACTTGCGCTTGGCCTGAAATTCAACTTTATTACTTGAAGTAGTTGAACAGGACGAACCGTACGTTAACGCTGAGCGCGAAAACCACCCTGTGAACTCAAATTTGATGATGTTCACCGTCATAAAACCATATGTAGTTTTTTAGATGAACTCGCGTGGAAAATAGCCATGAAATCCCATAGCTGAATGATATGGAGGCAAAGTGTTCAGTCAGCCGATTGTTTGGAAAAAAGCTCATTCTTGTCCGCGAATGTACTCTAGGCTTTTTGTGAACTTGCTTTTTGAAACATATGTTCACGTTTAATGGCGGTCGTCTATGGAGCGCCCAAAAGCAAGTTAGTGAGAACTTTTGCGGACAACAAAATAGGCGCACAAGCACTTCTTCACGGGACAACGTATCATAGAGAGAACAGCCAGCTTGATGGCAATCAATTGGCTCGGCAAACAGAGAGCTCCTGCTTGCACTCCCATCTGCTCGGTCGTAAAGCTTCATGCCCACAACAGAGTCGCCCGCCAGTTTGAGAGGACAATTTTATTCAGCTTTTCAGCTCAGCCTCAAGAAAAAAAAAAACAAATGCACTTGACGTAAACAAACGAGAAAGACGACTGTAGCTTGGTGATGTTCTAAACAGAATCGTTGTTGAGAATTGGCAGTCCATGCAGTTTACGCCGCATGAACAGAACAAATCGTCCGGCTATATGATGTCGAATTAGGCTGCTTTGCATAAGCGTCTGCGCTGAAAACCTGCGATCATTTTCGAGTGTGACAAGGGAGGGAAGTTTAGTTTCCTAATCAAGAGAGAAACCAACTTCAACTCAATTGTGCAAGTGGGGGGACGCGCAGCTAGTTGAGTTGTCCGTGAGTGATGCGATCGGCGACGTTCACGACTCGGTAAAGTTTATTGTCTCCAAACCGTCACTAAATTTTGCGAAGTGACTTAATGTGTGAAAACGAATCGTCCAAACTCGAGGTGTCCGTTCAATGCACAGATGCACTGGGCGACGTAGTCATAGTTCCTTATGAGTTGGCTAGCTTCGATCAGCATATGCGATCAGATTAAGGAAATTTTCTATAAATTCCATCTGCAAGAGATTTAATGAAATGCTAGTGCAACAAAATGCGCGGTCTTTTGAAAACTTGAAGAAGCTGCAAATTAATCAATGCGCTGTGAAAGAGAGAGAGAGAAGCTGCCTCTCGGCGCTCACTTCTCACCGGCGTGACCGGAGATAAAGCTTGACGCCGCATTCTGCAGCTTCTATCAGAAGCTTCGTATGCAAGAGGCACCCCCCTGAGCCAAGAGCAAAGGCTGTGATACTTTGTGACAGCGCTCGCTTTTCCGATCAAATCAAACGCTTCCGTGAGTATGCGGTGTAATCAACAATGACTTCGCGACATAGTGGAGCAGGCCTCAAACGTCCAATAAGGTCTCATGTCCCGCTTGATAAGATTTGACAGCAGCACTTGTTCAGCTTACCTTCTTGTACCTGCGGCTGCATGACAGCGCTTTGCCCAGCAGTCGTCTTTTTCTGCTTCCTTTCCTTCCTTCAACTGCATGAAATCTCAGCTGCGGACTTGACGACAGCACCGTCGCCGGGGAGGGTCGTTTGCCCTCTAGTCGTGGAAGTTCAAGGTCAACCAACACCAAACGCAAGCTCCGTGTATTGCGATGGATCATGTGGCTGGTTTTACATCTGGCTCGGAGCATACTCGCTGAACCTCACTCCAAGAGGCTGCTTTCCCACCCAGCTTTGCAATGATCTTGGTATTGGACTTGATTCGTGCACTTCGTTGCCGATCACACCCGCCGGCGAATCGTGTACATGCGCGCAAAATTGCAACGCAACAGCGCCACCTACTAATCAAGAGGAAACCATCATGTGCTATAACGGTCTGTGGACCAATGACACATCGGTGTCAGATGAGCCATTGGTCGTGCCATGCTATGGCGGAGCGTGTGCGAAGTTCGAGATGACCTCAGGCTATAGCGCGATCTTCATGGTGACTTGGTACACTTGTGTTACGCCAGAGTTTCTCCGAATGAACGATATGTATGGACAATGTTCGACGCTGGGTTGGTCACGAGTGGCGAGTGCTGTTGGCTGGTAGGACTTTGCTTTAATTCGCGAAATCAATAATTCTTTTAGTGGCTGTGTTGAAGACAATTGCAACAACCCGTTCAACAACGAACTGGCGTGGACAACGCCAGTGCCAACTCCGGCGACGACGGCGGGCCCTTGCGGCTACCCTCTTATGCCGTCGACTTCGGAACCAAACAAATGCTACTATGGAGTTCTTCAGAGTGAGGTATGGTGCGGAAATTAACAGGTTGAGAAATCATTTAAGACTTGGTATTACGCTAGAAACATCCAATGCTGCTTTCTCTTCTCGTTTTTAGCCGATATCCTCTCGATTGAGAACGCGTTTGAGAATAGCGAGATCTGGAACTTTATGTCGGCTAATTGTAGGTCACATTGTTTATTAGCTGATGCATTTGATTTGCTTTAAAAGAAATTGCTAACTTTTTTGTGCCCTGCAATGCTCATCTTAATGATTTAGACATGCGCAATTCGACGGGGGAGATCTGGCTTGGTTTATACAACAGCGGCGGAAACTGGGTGTGGTCGAGTGGCAGCACCAGCACCTATCGAAACTGGGGAAATGGCGAGCCAAAGGCTGAGAATCAGTATGCCTACCTCCGTGAATCTGACGGCAAGTGGTACACCGGAACCTCTTGGGAGAGTCGTCACTTTATTTGTCAGCTGCCAGTATAAAAGCTTTGGCTACATTGTCGTTTAGGAGCTTGTTTCCAGTGTTTGCTTTACTGATTGTGATCTCAAGGTTTTTGAGGCAAGAGAAGCCCTCCTTCTCTCTCTCGTCCAGACAAAACAAGATCTTTTTTTCGACCGACGTGTGGCTGATATCGCGGTTCATAAAGTTTCGAGCGACTGAATACGGCAACTATTTGATTATGTGACCACAAACCTATCTGACAAGGAACAAAAGTTGTGAGAACAAATGTTTTTATTCCGCCTTTAAAGGCAAACATGTATTGAGGGAACCGAGAAATTAATCCTTGCTCAGCTGGACGCATCTGGATCCTATTTCCGTGGGCACACAGTCCATTTCGTGAACGACGAGGTTCAGCGCAACTGAGTATGTTAATTATTGAATTGGCTGCGATCACAGACCGTTATTCTAGCTGCCAAGAAATTGGTATCCTTCTAGTACCAGGACATATGCTCTAGTATTGAGAGCTCGACTGATCAAGGAACTCTCAGACACTAGAGAGGATACTAGAGAGAATCTTTCAGACACAGGAGAGGATCTTTCTGTCCAGTGACTGGCTCGTTTTTAATTCAGAAAATCATTGATCGTCCATAAGAATTAGAAAACGAAGTCTTATTGTTTGTGAACAGGCATCTTCCTCGAGAGTTTGCTTGAAATAAACGTTCAAGCACGAAGGCGATTGAATAAGAATCGCCTGAAAACAAGTCGATAACAAGTTTTGTTTGAAATGAGCGAAAGGGCAAAAATAAAGGCGAAAACGAGGGAAACTCGTGCTGCCGACAGGTCGTTTCAACGCGCCAACGCGACAGCGAGCAGAGAAATCAATTCGCTGTGCAAACGGCGAGCCCTTTCGTCGTCGTGCCAGCCTAGTCGTAAAAACCTGCATTCAAAATAGAACTGCCTTGATGCTCATCAGTCTGAAACGGGCACGATCGATTAACCTTATATAGAAACCTATTACCATCGTGACATTGTAACCAAATTTTTGCTATGAGGTTTTTATGCCGCCGAAACAACTTTTCTATAGCAATACGATGCCGTAGATGCCAAAAATGAAGTCAGATTTGACCGCTGACGTCATCCAAGA
>JAQIXL010000735.1:0-25631 GCA_034700245.1 Poikilolaimus oxycercus
ACGCTCGAGCGCGAGGAGCTGCGTCGCATGCTGCCCACCATCGCCGCCGAGAAGATCCGCAAGATCTGAAGTCTCCCTTCCCCTCGATCCCCATCCATGTGCAATAAAAGAATTCGTCGTGCTGAATGCGTTGGAGAAAACCTAAAAGACGATAGAGCCAGAGCTCTATCCTTTCCTGTGCTTTCTGCTTAGATGTTCGTCTGTTTGTCAGAAATGCCTTCTGTAACTTCTCTAGTCGGATCAGAAACACTTCCACGTTCTGTCATTCTGAAAGCACTCCCCTCCCCCGCTGAAAAAGGCTATTGTATCTTGTGTGTTTCTGATTTTTCTTACTGTCCCCTTGGAGATCTGCCTCTATGTCCCGAGTCGTTTTTGGGGCAAAAAATCATCGAAAGAGCGGGAGTGCCTATTGTTTGGTTCCTCGTCGCCGACTTTCGAAACCTTGACGAAGCCGTGGGCCCCGCAGTTGTTGATGTCTCTGGCCGGGTCGGTTCCCAACAGCAACCGGCACACGGCGTCCCTGACAGCGTCAACGCCCAAAGCGTCTCCGAGGATGGCACAATTTGGGAAAAGGCCATGCCGTCACTAGGTCTCGTCCTGCTTCTTCTCCTTCCAACAGGTGAAAAGATCTCCTTCTTTAAAGAGCGCTTGTTTAGCCTTGTCCCTGAACTGTCTCGACTGCAGCTGGTCTGACAAGGGATCGCTGAGCAAGCAGGCGACGGTATGCATTTTGACCGAGTTTGCTTCAATTTGTGTGCCTATTGTAGATTGCGGCATGTCGAACCCAAAGCCAGACCTGCTCCACTTCCGACTTCTGCGTCAAGATCATTCCTAACAACAATCCGAATCAGACCTACACGTCTCAGTGCTGGTGAGAGTTGTGGAGAAACGGGAACTTTTGATTGAAAAGGAACCAAAACACTCTCGGCATCCAAGTGATCTCCTCGGGAAACTGCTACAACAACACAGATCAGTAAGAAAAATGCCCTTTCAATGCTTGAACGAATTTTGCAGAGAAGAATATTGCTTCTGCAGCAACAAGGACTACTGTAACGAGGCTTCTCGCGGCTTCAGCCTTGTGAGCTTCGCTCTTCTGCTCGGCTTCAAGTTTACTCTATGAAACTGTTTTGAATAGCCCTCGATGACTTCTTCATTTGAATGAAGCTGTATTCCACTTTTTACTCGATAAATTTTTGTTTCGACCAGTCGTGTTTCCCTGTCTGTGCGATTTGATAAAGTCGTGGAATTTGAGCCCGGGCGCTCATTGCTACTTCTCGGATCGTCGACAGCAACTGTGTTCCCTCGTCACTCCATGCCTTCTCATGGTGAGACCTCTCTCTTTCCCTCGAGACAAGAGAAGCAGGCATGCGGTCCTTCGCCGTCTGCTGCTTCCTCTTCTCCCTCATCGTCCTCCCGCTCGTCGCCGATGCAGCGACGCACAAGCGAAGGCGTCCACGACACGTCTACTTCTGGATCGCCGAGCCTACCGAGTGCTCCATGGGCCAGTGGCCGTGCGATGCCACGTACGACTGCTCTATAAGGAGAGCCAAGTCGAGGCTTTTAGATCACTAGCTCTGGCGGGCATAGTGATAGCGATCGTGGTGCTCTTCCTTACGGGCCTTGCGCCTGTCATCGGTCTCTTCAACGCCTTCACCGCCTACTTCTACAATCGAAGGGTTCCTTGTCAAGAATGAAGATAGGAAGGAACAGATGCGGGAGTCGCTCACATGGCTCACTGACCAGACGGACAGCTTCGAGCAGAACTTCCTCGACTGGCGTCGCGATAACATCCGCGACGCGATCGCCGAACGGACCAAGAAGAAAAAGAAGGCCAGCAAGAAGCCCTGAGAGGCTCCCCACTCCACAAGCTCCTTCGGAATAGACCAAAGAATAAACCCGTTGCATTATGCTGGATTCCCTCTGTCCCTCTGTCACCAAGGAGCTTTGAATCATGACGAGGAAGATGGCGCTGAGAACCTAAAAAGTCCCTCGCGGCAGATGCCAGTCTTTGTGGTGGAAGTTTGATTACGTTTGTGGCACCTCTGCAAGCGCAATTGTCGGCACCTTCTCATTGAAGATAACAAATGAAACCTTGGAATTTTCATGAAAGGAACAATCAGCAAGAGAAAGGGCCGGGGTGATTCTCTTTTTAGACTTCCAATGAGAAAAAGATTTCCAGCGGCATTGTTCAAAGCGGCAGCGCTTTCATGCTGGGGAGAGGCAGGCGTCGAGTGCTGCCAAGAGAGACGAGAATTGGTGACAAACATTGCAGGGGCAGACAAAGCAAAAAGTTCAGGGCCTTCGCTAACATTTTGTGTGCTCTCCAAGAGTGCATACTCACAGGAGCAATGTTTATTTACCTATTGTCTAGGTGAGGATTGAAAATAAGAGTTTAGAGTCCTTCCAAGAAAGACATAAAAAGAGTCTTCAGTTCTCAGGAGGAAGAGGCCAGCCACCGAAGGCAGCCTCAAGTTCCTGTGCCACATCGAAGAGCAAGCCATCGTTCTCAGGCGCGGCGATTAACTGAAGATAAAAGCCACTCGTGATCAAAGACGTGAAAAGTACCGCGACTCCAAGAGGCATTCCATTCTTGTCCGTGCCAATCGGGCAAGCGAGTGATGGAAGTCGAAGTACGCTGAAGAGACCCTAAAGAGAGAGAATTCACTCGCTTTCTTGAATGCCACAAACGTTGTACATGAAGAGAATGGGCTTGAAGAGTGGCAGATTGTGATAGTCGGCATTGGTAGCCACGGTCGGCCAGAACATGACGCCCTCGTCGCCGATCAGGTCCAGGATGTCCTTCTTCAGCTTCTCGCGCTTCGCCACCAACTGCACAACTTGAAATCGTCCAACTCTCTCACCTCAGCGCGCTTCTCATCAGTGAAGTAGTTATCATGAAACTCTTCGAGCCAGGCAAGAAGCACCGTTCCAGCGTAGTACTTACTTTGTCCGAAGGGCGCTTTCAGGAGTTCCGCGAATGCGTTGATCTTGCCCTAAAGAGGCGAATTCTGATGCTTAATGTTAGATGAGAAACGAACGCTTTTGCCACCGAGCCACTCAGAAGTGTGCGGCTGACCCTTCTCGAGCATTCCCTCGAACCACATCGCCCGCGCCTCGTGAAGCTCGGGGAACTTCACCTCCTGAGCCTTGATGCCGAACTTGCGCTCGAAGTGAAGAACAGACTGCAAGGATTTGGACATTGAGCCTTACGAGCAGAGTCAATAATGCAAGCTTCAACATCGGCAGCGGGCTACCTTCCTCAAGGCGAGAACCATGTCGAAGCTGGCTGCCTCGTCGCTCCAAGAGTTGATTCCTTCAGCGAAGATGATCTTTAGCTTTTCGAGTGGCACTCGTGGCTTGGAGAGAATCTTTTCTGCCTTCTCTCCACCGAGAGCCTAAGAAAATGGTTGACTAGAACGGCACAGGCACCCTGAATGTCGGCTCCAAGTCGGCGGCATAGCGAACTAACGGACCAGCGATACACATCTTTCCGGGATAACTCTCCAGGTTTGGAGCGGGATTGTGGCCGGCGAGTGGTACCACTTCTGGAAGAGATCATAGAGACCCTTCATGCTTCCAATTCCTTGACTCACCCCAACTTCCCTTATGTCCGTAAACACCATTGAGAAGAGCCGGCGTGCGAATGCTCCCACCAATGTCCGAACCGCAGCCGATCACCGCCGCTCCCGCACCGAGAATGCAGCCCTAAAAAGTTCTCTGTCAACTTCAGCAGCCGCTTCGACCTCTCCTCCACTCGAACCACCAACATTGCGCCGAGTGTCGTACGGATTGAGAGTTCGACCATACAGCGGGTTTGAGGACTCTGTCCACATGCACAACTGCAAAATGTTGTTCAGCAGCTTCAGAAGGTGCTCGTATTCGCACTCAAAAATGGATGCCAATTTTATGCTCGCTCATTTCCTCTATGAACCAAAGCAAAGCAATTTGAAACACACCTCAGGCACATTTGTCGTCGTGAGAAGAATGGCGCCAGCTTCGCGGAATCTGCAAAAGTTCGGCTCTTGTGGTAGTCGTCCTCTTGCCTCTGGGTGACCACGGAGTCTTCTTCTGCTCGGAACCCCTTCAGTTCGAGAGAGCCGACCGTGTGGAGAAGGCCTTTGACGGCGAAGGACTCTTTCAGAGTGTGGGGAACACCGAGGAAGGGCTTCTTCTTCGCAAGCTAAAGGACTTCATGACTAGCTATCTACAGTAATCCACCCACCTCGGCCCTGGCTGGACTTCCTACCGGAAGCAGTGACAGTTGTTCGTCTACAGCTTTGGCTGCAGCCAATGCCTCCTCGTAGTTTTTCTCGATGACGACGTTGAGGAGTGGATTCACCTGAAGCATTTGTCGGTCTCGGCTATCAGGGAAGAGCTGTAATACCTCTTCCACTCGCTTGATATATGCCTGCACAACCTCGGTGCTCGTGAGCTATAGAAAAAGTGTTTGAACTAATTACTTCCTCTCTCACCTCGCCGTCGATAATCTTCTTGGTAAGCTGCACCGCCGGCTGCAAGAGGATCGGATCTCGCGGTCTAGTGACGTGCTTCCTCTCAATGAACAGCCCGTTGAAGACATCGAAGACGAAGTTCACGAGGCGGAAGTAGAGCTAAATCGACTATTTCAGTTGAAGACTAACTAGAATTGGTCAAAGTATCTGGAAACGCACCTGGGCGACAATAATGAGCCAGTTCTCGGGGACGTAGTCGAAGTAGCCCATGACGAAGAGTGATCTGAAAGTGTTTCGTCGAAGCAATTGTAGTCTCGTCGATGCTCACGAACAAACATACAAAATTCAGGTCAAAGAGAACGGAGTTTGATTCGTCGACTCACTGGCAGAGGCTACCACATTGTGCAAGACAAGTTCAAGTCTCGGCTTTTTGTACTCCGCTCCGCCCCTCCTTTACCTGTGTGAGACCCGGACGCTCGCTTGTCTTCTTCGCAGAATACCCCCTCCCCCCCGTGAAACACGGCCGTTATTTGCTCTTCTCGCTTACAGCTGAGGAATTGACGGACGTCTTCGCATTCTCACACCTCGGAGGAGAAGGAGGAAAAAGAGAAACAAATATGAATCGTTTCCTCGAAGACAAATGAGAAGCGGAATTGGTCTGCCACCGTTTGAGTCACAGAGTTGTTTGTGAGGAAGAGGGCAGACGAACTTTTTCGGCTTGCTCTGAGTTGCCACTCTTGAGAGCTTTTTTTTTTATTGAATCACGGAAAGCTTACAAGTAATATAGAGGAAGAACAGCAAAACAATTGAGAGTGACTATGCGAATCCAAATGACTTGATACTGTGATGGAGAAATACAAGCTTTTCAAGATGGTCTGGCGAGAGATTCTTGCGAAATTCCGGTGCGAGGAGTTTCGCAACAGTGTGAAGTCGTTCACTGTCGGCTGACGCTGATGGAGCTGACAGATGCTTGCCTGCCAGGGCCTTCAGCAAAGGGAACCGGACAGCGTTGGCAGGGTTGTTCCAGAAGGCGAACGGATCTCCTCGTCTGGCGGAAGGGATGCTCAGATAGTACGCCACTTCCTAAACACAAATTACAAAGCATCTTTGTACTCACCACTTTGGCTTTGGTGTTAGCGTCGATGATGGGCAGGCTGGAGGATGGTTTGAAGGGTTCATGCTTTTCCTTTTCAGCCAAGAAGGCCAAGAAGGGATTCTCTAAATCTTCATCGGTCCACTGGGTTGAGGAAGATTGAGAAGACTCCTTCTCTGCAATTTTGTCGTCGATCTCTTTGGCCAGACGAGTAGCGGCATCAACGAGAAGTTTCTCTTTAGACTCTGAGAAGAAATCGGTCTTGAAACGGGAATCAAGGAGAGTTGCAAGGACAAGATTTTCATTGCTCTCGACGCCTTCCATTTGTAGCTCTAGGCTTGATCGAATTTTGTCTTTGACTTCAGGAAGAGTCTCGGATGGCTTGGCAAGAGAGCGTTGAAGAGCTTTGAAGACGGGAATCACGATAGAAATTGGTGCGTAGTCCCCACTTTGAACTTGCTTCATGATCTTGGCAATAGGTTGGAGAAGCTCCTGAATGGTCTTCATCTTCTCCCAATCCTCCAACTCCATTTGAGGACATGAAGAAGGCTTGCGAGACGACCAGGTGAAGAAAACGACATTAGGTCGCCGCTTGAGGAAGATCTCGATGAGAGAGTAGACCGTCTTCCAGTTTGTCTCGACGCCCTTCGTCATGTTGTACGGTCGCTCTTCTCCTAGTTTGACAATCTCGTGAAGCTCTTCCCTGTCTTGTCCGTACTTGACGATCTTCCGAACGATGCGTTTCAGCTTCTCGATGAGGTCTTGATAGCCATCCAGCAGGGAGAGCCCTTCCATCACAGCTCGTTGAAGTGAGTGGTCAAAACAATCGAAGAATCGAAATGACCACGAAGAAGCTTCTTTTACGGCGCTTTCACTGTCGATGACAAAAGAATGAATCTCTCCACGGATGCCAAAGTCGTCGACGACTGCGTTTAGTAGTGAACCGAAGTCGTTAGCTGTCGGAGTTCCTCGGAGACGTTTCGAGCCGAGAAAGCGATGAACGAGCTTCATGTTTTCATCCAGAAAATGGGCGGTCAGCGAGAGAAGCGACTTCTTGCTGTCCGTAACGGGCCAGATGTTAATCGAGAAGCTGACAGCTTGATTATGATTGAGTTCGGCTTGAATTCGCTGTTTGTATTCCGTTGAAAGCTCGTCCAATAGAGCACAGAAGTCCCTCAGTGAAGGCGGGCGATAGTCTGGGCGCAACGTGGAGACGAATTCTTCAAATCCGTCTTCATCGAGAATGGTGAGTGGCATGCAGTCGGATGCAATCATTCGCACCAAAGCCCGGTCGATTTCTTTGAATTCCTCGTCGTCACGCTCCGAAGGAGAAGAGGTCCTCGGCATCTTCACCATTGAAGTTGAAGATCGTGTCTTGTCCTTGGCGCTCTTTACCATCTGCAAAGTCAAATTAATCTTTAGCCACGACAAACCTTGTGATCGGAGGAAGTAAACCACTGCACGGCAGACGAGAAGATACAGCGAATGAGGAGGATGTCGATTGGTGCATGTTTTGGATCGCGAGTGCTATGATTTGCACTTAGAAGTTAGCACTTTGGCCAGGCCATTAGCACTTTCGGTCCCAAGATTGATCGTGTAAATGTGCAATCACTGCTTGATCAGAAGCTAGCACAAGACTTGAATCACAAATGACCATTGGTCACTTCTTTGACTGGCACGCACAAGCCTTATTGTTAGCGCAACCCGGCACGAGCCAAGCCTCTTCGTCACGACTGGCTGGTAATCCTTCCGAGAGATGAGAGATGATAAGAAGTGTGGACAGCGTGGCGAGTCGAGGGATGTTTTTCGCTGTCTCTCTGTTTCTCACGCTACTACGACTTGTCACCGGCAACTTCTGCGAGCGTGGCACGCCGAGTGCTGACGGCGAGTTCTGCTATGAAGTTCATGATCGACCAATGCTGTCATTCACTGACGCCGAGGATATTTGTCTGTACTATGATGGTCATCTAGCCTCTGTTCGTAATGGATTTGACAATACTCTCATTTGGGACATCATGAGTAAGGCAGTTCATGTGATGAGTTGCGATCTTAGGAAATGAGAACTTGATGTCTGATGCATGGATCGGAGGATTCAAGTTGACAGATAATTCACAAGATTTCTATTGGCTCGATGGAAACGGCTTCAGCTACAAGCACTGGGACAATGGCTAGTCTGATTCAAAGCGGAAATCGTTTTGCTTCAGGACAGCCAGAATCGACTACGGACTATCGCTGCATTGTGATGTCTATGTTGGACGGTTTTTGGAAAACGAACAACTGCTCCACCTTGAGAGCCTTTGTGTGCGAAACCAAGTCTGTCAAGATCGCCGTCACAACAACGCGACCAACTTCTGCGAGATTGCTAACAACGACGAGCACATCAGAGAGCTCGGCAGCTTTGACGTCTTCGTCTAGTGTTGAGAAGACAAGCAGCGCTTCAAGCGATTTTCTTACTGGAGAGACAGGGCCAACTGGAGAGACAGAGCTTCCAACTGAACCACCAATTAGCACAACCGACGCTCCCGGAAAACCTGAGTAGCGATTGTAGTACGAATACGCGGCACATTGTTCTCATTCTCGTCAATTTCGCTTCTTATCTTGCTACAAAATCGACGATTTTCCCTTCCTGATAAATGATTTCCAGATGGTCTTGATATAACTCTCTAAGCGTTCGATTTTTTAACAAACTGTTTTCCTCGACCTATTGCGCTTGTTCGCTTTTATAAAAATGACTGTGGCTCATTAGCTGTCAGGGAGAGGGTTTCGCTTGGGCTTCTCGCCTAGGTGACACACCGTGGGCATTCTTTCCATCGCTTCGTCACAGGCGCATCTTTTCAACACGTTCTTCCCTCTCTTTGAATATTTTGCTTAGACTTTTTGAAGGTGCCATACTTGGCAGTCACGCATTGCATTTCACAAGAATTTGCCCTTCCTTACAAGGGCGCCCACGGGAGACCTTCTTCCCCCCTGCGATTGCTTTGTCACTGCGTTTGAGTCATTCGAGGTGCCTCGTTAACAGGAATTGCCACGGCTTCTTGTTGAAGGAATTGCCAATCAGACACGGCAATGGCTCCTTCGTCAACTATGGATCGTCTGCTTTATCATCTTTCCCAGGTTTTGCCCTTCTCCAGAAGTCACAATTTTCAGCTTTATTTCGTCTTCATCAACTTCATCTTCTGGGCTTACAATGAGTTTCTCGTCAAGAGGGAACGGGTTGCCATGCCAGAAAGCGAAATTCTGCTTCTCTCGGCAACAAAACTCGCCAAGAAGATTCGCGATCGAGAGTTGACAAGCCCGGAAGTTCTCGAGGCTTTCATCGCAAGGATCGAGACTGTAGATGCCATTTGATCAATGAGCATGCATTGCAGGACCTTGTCGATAAAGTAAACGCCATCGCTTTCAAGCACTTCGACGAGGCTCGCAAAGCAGCTAAACTCGTGGACGAACGTCTTGCCAAGTTGAACTCAAAAGAACGCGAGAAGGTTAGTGACATTGCGGTTTCAGCATCTTTTGAATTACTTCTGGGTAGTTTGGAGCTGCTGGTGCTCTGCTTCTGTTTTGAAGAAAACTATAAAACTCACTTCAGCTGGCCGAGAGAGAGCCGTTACTCGGCGTCCCCGTGAGCATCAAGAACAATCTCGATGTGGAAGATTGGAAGAGCGACGATGGAAGCTTTCTTCGAAAGGACTATGTGGCGACATCGGATGCAGAAGTAGTGGCAAGAGTGAGAGCTGCCGGTGGCATTCTCTACGTCATCACGAACTGCCCTGAGGTTTTCTCACGAAATAGTGAAACTATCTTCAGGCTTGCATTTGGGTGGAAACATCGAATGTTCTTCACGGTCGAACCCGCAATCCTCACGATCTCCGTCGCAGCGCCGGCGGATCAAGTGGTGGCGAGGTGAGTGCCTCTTACTATTAGAAAAGTACGCTGACGGCTGAATTACGATTATTTCAGGGCGCGCTTATCGCAGCAGCTGGAAGTGTGGTCGGAATTGGCAACGATCTTGGAGGAAGCATTCGAATCCCCGCGGCGAACAACGGCGTCTTCGGCCTGAAACCTGGACCTGGTGAGTTTCCACCTCATAGACAACTCAGACGATATTTTGAGGTGTTATTTCCATGCAGGGTGTGGTGCCGGAATTCCCAGAAGGCCTTTACATGTCCAAAATGGCCACGAATGGGCCGCTTTGTCGCTACGCCGAGGACTTGGAGCTCATGTTGAAGGTCTTTTCCAGGCACTCGTGGAATCAATATTGTGTGTCTAGGTTTGTGCATACCATGGCGTTCTCGAGAAGCCGCTGATTCCACTGGAAAAGCTTCGTTTTCTTTTCATCGAGGGATTTCATTCTCCGTACGTTGAAGAACTCAATGAGGACCAGCGTGAAGCTCTGCAGAAAGTTTGTGTTATGCTCATGCTCGGGTTCAGCATCGTTCAGACCGCCGAGTACTTTCGAAGCCGTGGACATTTCGTTGAATCGCTGTCCTTTGATGATCTCGACTGGGCCCCGGAGATCTTCGGAGCCAGCATCCAGGATTTGCCCGAAGGATCTCCCACACTTTGGGATGTCGCCGGCAACATGACAGTGCGGTTTCACTAATCGAGCTTAAAATAACTCTAGCTTTGTGTTCAATTTGGAGTCGTTGGTCCTTCAAATCATTGTAAACATATATTTCAGGAGAAGATCAATCCCTTCACGGACTTCCCAAAGGCGCTCCTTGGCCAAAGTCATCATTCACCGGAGGTCTTCATCATGCCCAGCTACAACTGGTACTTCAATGCAAAGGGAGAACGAAAAGACGAGGTAACTCAAGACCCAACCTCATAAACACCGCACTCTGCACTTATTCGCTCGCTCAAATTGCAGATAATCAAGCGTCGCGAGTACATAAAAGCGCAGTTACTCGAACGTCTCGGCAAGGACGGCATCTTGCTCTTTCCTGGCTTCTCCTCCGTTGCAGACTATCACTCCAATCTGTGCTTCAAACCAACTAACTTTGTGTACACGGTGGGCTCTGATTTGGTTGCAGAAGACAGAAACTTTGCTGCCGTCTGCAGTAGTCAGAAATTCTCACAATCAGTTGCATCAATAGAAATCTTTCAGGGAATCTTCAATGCCATGCTTCTTCCAGTTGTCATGTGTCCGGTGGGAAAGAATGCTGAAGGAATTCCATTGAGTCTGCAGGTTTACCGCTTTTTGAATGACAATGAGACATGGCTTGCAGGTTGTTGGCCCTGAAAGAAGTGAACTCCTTCTCGTCGAAGTGGCCAAGGAAATTGAGAACGCCTTTGGTGGATGGTCACTTGACTAGAAGATTCCGAAACGGCTTCTTCGTCGAGATCTTCTTATCCACAATCTCTAGATAACGTTTTTATGTCCTGCCAATAAATTTATTCCTTGCAACTGTTGGCATGTGAAGGTGCCTTGTTTACACCTCGGCTCCTGACCCGTTCGTCATGATGTCCAAGATAAGAAACCCGAAACGGCGTGGCGTGTTGGCCTGCCATCGACCTTGAGTCCTCTCTTCTTTCTATCGTTGCCGATGACTTTCAATGATGACTTTCGACGACTGGCGACTTTGCTGTTTCAAGTAAGCCCTTTGAATTAGAAATATGCGAAACGCTATTGCAACTTCGAGGGGCGTTTGGAAAGTTTAGATCTATTTCATCCTTGTCAACCTTGTGTTTCGTCTCTACAATCAGCTCTTCGTGAAACGAGAGAAAATATCCCCTCCTCGTGATGAAGTTCTTCTTCTTTCTGCCACAAAATTGGCCGAAAAGATTCGAAAGAGAGAGCTCACTAGTTCCGATGTTCTTCAGACATTCATTGCTCGAGTAGAGGAGGTCAATTTTGCAGCTTTGTTGTTTGAAATTACTTAGGTGAATCCATTGCTAAATGCTGTCGTGGTGAAGATGTACGACGAGGCTCGCGCCCAAGCAATAAAGGCAGATGAACGCCTTGAAAACCTGAACGATTCAGAGCGAGAACTGGTGGGCTGTTCTTACCTCTTTCTGATGAGCATCGCATCGACACAAAAGGAGAATGATCTTTAGCTAGCCGCAAGTAAACCTCTACTTGGTGTGCCTGTGAGCATCAAGGACAACTTCGATGTCGCTGGACAAACCTGCACTGCTGGTAGTCCGTTTCGCAAAGATAACATTGCCAATTCGGATGCGGAAGTTGTCACAAGGTTTGGCCATCTTGATCAGCCGTGAATTTGCTCTAGAATTCGTGCTGCAGGTGGAATTCCTTTCGTTCTGACTAACGTTCCTGAGGTACCAACTTGTAAGTCACAAAAAGCAACTGTGTTTAGTGTTGTATCTGGCTGGAAACCACAAACCCGATCTATGGAAGAACGAACAACACGCATGATACGAGACGCAATCCCGGCGGCTCGAGTGGAGGAGAGGTGGAACTTTGAGTCGCCTTCATCACAATTCAATGCTTCGCAATTAAGACAATAATGGCGTTTAGGGCGCTCTCCTTGGTGCTGCGGGAAGCGTGATCGGCATTGGAAACGACCTTGGCGGCTCTATTCGATGTCCGGCCTTTCTCAACGGAGTCTTTGGATTGAAACCGAGTCCAAGTAGGCTTCTTAACAGGTCATGAATGGCTTCAGAAATCGTGAGCATGAAAGGAGTGACTCCATTCACTCCCGGAGATCTCTACATCCACAAGATGGCCGTTAGTGGGCCTCTTTGTCGGTACGCCGAAGACTTGGAGCTCATGTTCAAGGTGAGTCTCTTTCTAGTGATGCAGAAAGTCACTCTAGGTCATGGGTGGCGAGGATGCAGCCACCTTGTGGAAGAAACCAGTGCAGCCGGTGAAAAAGCTTCGTTATTTCTACCTCGAAGGATTTCGATCTCCATTCATTGAAGAGCTTCACGAAGATCAGCGAGATGCTCTGAGGAAGGTAACTGAGTTGGCCGGCGACAATACTCTTCAGGCTGCAAACCACTTTCGATCGGAACTTGGTACTCCATTAACTCAGGTGGACTTTGAGGAAGTCCGTTTTGCTCCAGAAATCTATGCTGCCAGTTGGAGCGACGCACCAGCGGGAACACCGACGAACTGGGATATCATCACTCAGGAGAAGGTGGCGCTTCGTTGTATTTCAACCGAAGTCATCTTCAGTATAAGTCCAATGGAGTCTGGGATTTTGTGAAAGCACTGCTAAGTCGCAGTGTTCACTCACCGCAGCCCTACTTGAAAGTCTTACAAATGGATTTCATCACATGGTGGAGCTCTATTTTGGAAAGGCGACAAGAGGTTAGCAACTTTGCTTCCCAAAATGATACCCGTTACAGTTCATAGACATTCGCGAGAAACTAAAGAAGAAACTTGATGACTTATTGGGCGACGACGGAGTTCTCCTCTTTCCCTCGATGAATTGCACTGCCGATTTTCACAACGGAATGGCCTTCAAACCTCTTGGTTGGATCTACACTGTTTGTGATTTGTTTTTGAACAAAGTGTGCCTTGCAGGGATTCTGGAACGCGATGCTTCTGCCAGCGGTGACGTGTCCTGTTGGGAAGAACGTCGACGGAATGCCTCTCGGCGTCCAGGTTTGCCTGTGACTGACACGTGAACGTTTCAATTGAAGGTGATCGGTCCCTCACATAGCGAACCTCGCATCCTTGAAGTGGCGAAAGAGTTGGAGAAAGCTTTTGGTGGATGGTCACTTGAGTAAGAGTTTCACAATCAGATGTGCATGTCATCCCGAAAGTTGTTGGCAAAATATTTGTGCTTGTTTGTGAAAAATTTAATTAAAGAATTCCTTCGAAATACTTATACATGTCTTTGCAATGTTTGCACAATGCAGGCCGATGCCATCGTTTGGCATGTGAGGAACACGGGCAGAGAACGCTCCGTCCCTTAAGAATTCGAGACACATTCACGCTTGTGCTTAGAGCAGAATTTGTGTTCCATTGGAGGAAATAAAAGCGCTGTTGAAAGTTCAGCTCCAATTTTCCCCAACTAGAGTGTGCTCCTAAGCGGTCCAACAAGTTTGTTGTCGCCAAGACAGATGTTTTTGCCTTGGAGAAGGGTCCTTTGATCTGTGTGATTGATGACCAGTAGCTGACTGTTAGAGAGATACGAATGTTGGCAAACAAGTATTCGACTCACTTTAGTATCTTATTGACTCTCTTGAATCTCTCAGAATCAGCTCGCCGTTAAAGGGGAACATTTTCTTGCAAAAAACCCTTTCATCTTGCTTGATTGATCACAGCAGCTGGCCAAGTGCACCTAAGCAAAAACTCGTGCGTGGTCTTTTACCTCATCATTAGCCCGCCTTCATCACAGCGAAAACTCAGTCCTCTTGTTGTGTTCTTAGTAAAATAACGTATTTAAGCCGCGCTCGCACAATATTACAGGCTCACACTCTATCTACAGTGCCGTGACGCCCTACTGCTGTTCACGTGAAAGATGGCCTTCACGCCGGAAATTCGACGTCTCGTCTTCTTCATTTTCCAGGTTTGACTTCAACTAAAGCTTCAACATTTCTAGGTCTATTGTGCCCTCGTGAACTTGTTCTTCCGCTACTACAATCAGCTCTTTGTGAAGCGAGAGAAGATCGCTCCTCCCAAGGACGAGATCCTCCTCTCTTCGGCAACAAAACTCGCCGAGAAGATCCGCAAGAAGGAACTCACCAGCTCTCAGGTCCTCGAAGCCTTCATCGGTCGCGTTGAGGAGGTAAGGATTGGCCTTCCTCTGACCAAGGTCATCCAGGTGAACCCAGTACTCAACGCTGTTGTTGTGAAGCTCTACGACGATGCTCGTGCTACCGCGAAGAAGGTCGACGAACGACTTGCAAAGCTCAGTGAAGATGATCGTCAAAAGGTTAGTCTCCTTGCTGCCGTGGAGGCTTCCTGCTGTATTTTCTAGCTAGCAGAAACTGAGCCCCTTCTCGGCGTTCCCATCAGCATCAAGGACAACTTTGACGTGGCAGGCAAGGTTTGCACAGCCGGAAGTCCCCTCCGCAAAGACAACGTTGCCAAGAAGGATGCCGTCGTCGTTGCCAAGTAAGACCGTACTTCTTTTTCATCTTGCCTTCTTTTGCAGCCTCCGTGCAGCGGGAGCCATTCCTTTCGTCATGACTAATGTTCCCGAGGTTTGCTTCTGATGTTGGAAAACGAAGGGCTTCTTCCAGTGCGTCATCTGGCTCGAATGTTCCAATGTTGTGTACGGGAAAACTGGCAACGCGCACGATCCGAGACGCAACCCGGGAGGCTCGAGTGGAGGAGAGGTAGCATTGATAAAGGCATTGTGGTACAAACAAAACTAAACGCGATTTCTTGGAAATATTCCTCGTTTGTAGGGTTCGCTTGTCGGATCCGCTGGCAGCGTCTTTGGCATCGGAAACGATCTGGGAGGTTCGGTGCGATGTCCTTCTTTCCTCAACGGGATCTTTGGATTGAAGCCAAGTCCAAGTATGTCTCACGACAGAAAGTTGAAACTAGCTTTAGACAAGAACTCGAAGGTCGGAGTGTTCCCCTTCGTCAGACCCGAGCTCTACATCAGCGACATGTTCGTCAACGGCCCTCTCTGTCGTTATGCTGAAGACCTCGAGCTCTTGTTCAAGGTTGAGAGAGAAGTACATCAAAACTCTATTGCATCAGGCGATGGGAGGACAAGTCGCTAAGGATCTCTGGAAGAAGGAACCACTGCCGGCAAAGAAGCAGCGTTTCTACTTCCTCGAAGGATTCCACTGTACCTTCATCGAGGAGCTCAATGAGGATCAGCGAGGCGCTCTCTACCGAGCAAGTCTTAACGAATAACTCTAAAGTTGCTTCAGGTGGTCAATCACATTCGTAGTGAGTGGGATCTTCCGGTGACTCAAGTGGAGTTCGAGGAACTCGCGTCAGCTCCCGAAATCTACACTGCCAGCTTCTACGATGCGCCCGCTGACGAGCCGACGTGCTGGGACATCATTACTCAAGGACAAGTGAGCAATTTTTTGACAACAACTCGCTTTCAGTACAAACACAACAAGTGGCTGGATTTCCCGAAGGCCCTCCTTGGCCAAAGCAAACACTCTCCTCAACCTTACTACATCACCCTTCAGCTCGACCTCATTCAGTGGTGGAGCAACATTCCAGAGAGGCGCCAGGAGGTATTCTTTCGTCTAGGAACTCTTTCACGACTTACAGTTCATCGCACTTCGTGAGCAGCTGAAGAAGAAGCTGTTCACTCTTCTCGGAGACGATGGTGTCCTCATCTTCCCTACCCAGAACTGCGTGGCCGACTTCTACAATGGGATGGGCTTCAAGCAGAATGGATGGTACTACACGGTGCGATTTTTCTGATCCTTGACGAGGAGACGGCATTCAGGCTTTCTGGAACTCAATGCTGGTGCCGTCAGTGACGTGTCCTATTGGAAAGAACGCCGACGGAATGCCCCTCGGTGTCCAGGTTGGAATTAGTTTTCCTCAAAGTCGGCAACCCTCTTGCAGGTGATCGGTCCGCCAGACAGCGATGCCCGTATCCTAGAGGTGGCGAAGGAGTTTGAGAAGGCCTTCGGAGGATGGTCGCTTGCCGAATGAGCCTTTCTTTTGAAATCGCACTGCTTACTAGAATTTCTCTGGTCCCCTAACTGTTCTTGCACATTCGAGTTTCTGAAATTTCTTGTCAAATAAAGTGATTGATTGAAGAGCTCGTGATTCACAAAAAGGGCATGTCTACAGCCAGTCATTCCTTAGAACCCCCTTTGCCTTCGAAGAGAACGTCGGCGATGCTTTGAAGGTTTGACGTCGGCACGCATCAGAACCCTTTCTTCCATTTCTATTTCTGGAAATGTTGTGGCAGCTTCTGTTTGCCTGTCTGACTTTGAGAAGACGAAGACGTTGTTTTCAGGTGGATGGCTTTACATCCGGAAGTCGCTCGTCTTCTAGCCTACATTGCTCAGGTGAGGCGTCATCTCTTGAATGACTAGCAAGATGCCCTTTCAGATCTACTTCACTCTCGTCAATCTCATCTTTCGTGCTTTCAACGAAATCTTTCTGGAGAGACAGCAAGTGACAGTTCCTGAAGATCCCATCCTTTATCTTTCTGCGACACAGCTTGCCGCGAGGATTCGTGGAGGGGAATTGACAAGCTCGGAGGTGCTTGAAGCATTCATTGCTCGAGTCGAAGAGGTAACACTTCGTTTCACCTATACTTTTTTCCTCTAGGTCAATCCCATTCTGAATGCGGCCGTTGTGAAGATCTACGCTGAGGCAAGGCAAACCGCAAAGGACATTGACGAGCGTCTCTCAAAGCTCTCAATCGAAGAGCATCTCAGTGTGTGTCAACGAGAGTCTTTTGTTGAAGATTTCAGTTGGCCGACACAGAGCCCCTTCTCGGCGTTCCCGTTAGTATCAAAGACAACTACGACGTCGCTGGACAAGTGAACACCAATGGATCGCCGTTTCGAAAGAATTGGGTGGCTCAAGAGGATTCGCTTGTTGTCAAGAAGCACGTCTTCGTTGTTTTCTTTCAAAACTGCTTTCAGCATTCGTGCAGCCGGTGGTATTCCCTTCGTCATTACCAATGTTCCTGAGGTTTGACTTTACTCATGAGCACCTTCTCTTATTGTTAGGTCTGCATCTGGACGGAAACGTGCAACGCTATCTATGGTCGGACGAACAATGCCTTCGACACGAGGCGAAATGCTGGTGGCTCGAGTGGTGGTGAGGCAAGTTCTTGAAATGATCTCTTTTCCTTCAATCTTTTCGACAATCTGGGTCATCGCAGAAAATTCTATTACAGGGTGCTCTGATCGGCGCCGCTGGAAGTGTGCTCGGAGTGGGCAATGATCTCGGTGGTTCCATACGCATTCCCTCTTTCGTCAACGGCATTTTCGGCTTGAAGACTTCGCCGAGTCTGTCTTCATTAAAGACCAGTGATCCTCTTCTCTTCAGAAATCATTTCCTTCGAAGGCGTCGGATTGATGCCAACGAACTATGACTTGTACATCAGCAGCATGGCCGTCAACGGACCTTTATGTCGCTACGCTGAAGATCTTGAACGTTTCTACAAGGTTTTAAATTCAATCAAGCAAACGAACTGGATTGTGTAGGTAATGGGCGGTGAGAAGGCTCTCGCTCTTTGGAAGAATCCCCCACTGCCAGCTCGAAAACAGCGATATTTCTACATGGAAGGTCTTCATTCGCCCTACATCGAAGAACTTCACGAAGACATGAGAGACGCTTTGAGAAAGGCTAGCTTAACACATAATGTTACGCATCTTTGTTTCAGACAGTTGAATATATCGAAACCGAGTGGAATCTACCGGTTACACGAGTCGAATTCGAAGAGGCGAATTGGGCACCAGAAATTTACGCAGCCAGCGTGACAGATCTGCCTGCCGGATCGCCAACGGCTTGGGACCGAATCGCTCTGGGCCAGGTTTGAGCACAAAACTAGAGAAATTTTTATTGGTGTTAGCATCCGACAAACAAGCTGCTCGACTATCCAAAAGCTCTCATTGGCCTCAGTGTTCACTCCGCGCAGCCCTACATTTTCACTCTTCAGATGGAGTTTCTCACGTGGTGGAATTCCATTCCACAGAAAAGATCAGAGGTAAGTCAATCACGATCGACCTTGCTTGTTGTTAGTCGGAGAGAGAGAGCTTTGTGGATTTAGTTAATCGCAATTCGTGAACGATTCAAGTCAAAGCTGACTGAACTACTGGGAGATGATGGCGTCCTGATCTTCCCAACTCAGAACTGCTCGGCCGACTTCCACAACGCCATGGCTTTCAAGCAATTTGGCTGGCTGTACACGGTTTACTTGCTTTCTGCAAATTAATTTTTCAGGGTCTTTGGAATGCATTATTGTTGCCTTCGGTTGCCTGCCCGGTAGGAAAGAATGCCGATGGAATCCCGCTCGGCGTGCAGGCACAATAACTCTCAAATCAGAAACAAAGCTTAGGTGATCGGTCTTGAGCAAAGTGAGCCGCGTCTCATCGAAATCGCCAAGGAGTTCGAGAAGGCCTTCGGTGGATGGTCACTTGATTGACTTTGTTAACACTGTTATTCCTTTCTTAGCCGTACAATTAGGTAATCAGGAATTTGTTCCGAAAACAGTTAACGAGGAAACGAGAGTTGAAGAAAGAATTCGATCGAGTGTCTAGTATGTGCCTGATGTGTGGATGAATCATTTTTCTCGAAGCTCTGAAGACGCAAACAGAAACGGAAAACGGCACGGAACCAAAAATAGAAAGGAAACTTTTTGAAGGTGTTGTCTGCGTGATTCCTACAGCATCGTTTTCTGAGAAGAATTCAAAAAGTGCATCCACATTCAAGGGTGATGAAAGAATTACGGGGCTTTGAAGTCAGCAAGGTTTATTAGCTAATCAGTGTCACGGAAAGTAGAGATTGTCTATGGAAAGAATAAAATCTATGCGGACTAAAAGAAAAGCTCATTCGGCAAGCGACCATCCTCCGAAGGCCTTCTCGAACTCCTTCGCCACCTCTAGGATACGGGCATCGCTGTCTGGCGGACCGATCACCTGCAAGAGGGTTGCCGACTTTGAGGAAAACTAATTCCAACCTGGACACCAAGGGGCATTCCGTCGGCGTTCTTTCCAATAGGACAAGTCACCGATGGTACTAGCAACGAGTTCCAGAAAGCCTGCAGATGTTCACTCTTTTTCAAAGAAGAAGAATTCTCACCGTGTAATACCAGCCGTTTTGCTTGAAGCCCATCCCATTGTAGAAGTCGGCCACGCAGTTTTGCGTGGGGAACAGCAGAACACCATCGTCTCCTAGAAGATCGAAGAGGTTCTTCTCAAGCTGCTTGCGAAGAGCGATATACTGAAACCTTTTCCTAACCGAAATCTACACAAACCTCTTGACGTCGTGGCGGAATGTTGTTCCACCATTGAATCAAGTCGAGTTGAAGCGTGATGTAGTAAGGCTGAGGAGAGTGTTGGCTTTGGCCAAGGAGGGCCTTCGGGAAGTCCAGCCACTTGTTCGGTTTGTACTGAATCGCTGTCTTCTATGGTTTTATCTCACATGTCCTTGACTGATGATATCCCAGCATGTTGGTTCATCGTCTGGAGCATCATACCAGCTGGCCGCGTAGATTTCCGGTGCCGATTCGAATTCCTCAAAGTTCACTTGAGTTACAGGAAGGTTCCACTCGCTGCGAATGTGATTGACAACCTGAACGAAGTTTGAGAAGAGAAGAGTCGGCTTGCCCGATAGAGGGCGCCTCGTTGATCTTCGTTGAGTTCTTCGACAAAGGTAAGATGGAAGCCGTCGAGGAAGAAGTATCGCTGTTTCTTCGCCGGTAGTGGTTGTGTCTTCCAGAGATCCCTTGCCACATCACCTCCCATCACCTAACACTCTAGTTCTTGAACAATTCTCGGCAAACCTTGAATAACAAGCCCAAATCCTCAGCGTAGCGGCACAGAGGTCCGTTGACGGCCATGTCGTGAATGTAGAGCCCGGGCGGAATACAAGGGAAGATGCCAACCTTCGAGTTCTTATCTGAAACTTCGTCATACCATAATCGGCATAGAAACAGACTAGCGCTTGGTTTCAGTCCGAAGACACCGTTAAGGAAGGCCGGACAACGCACTGAGCCTCCCAGATCATTTCCAATTCCGAAGACACTTCCGGCGGCTCCTATGATCGAGCCCTGCAAATCATTTAGAGTCTTCTCAAGATGGTGTTGTATGAGGAATGTCTTCATCCTTTCAAGCAACCCTCGAACCTCGCCGCCACTTGAGCCTCCCGGGTTGCGTCTTGGGTCGTGAGCATTGCCGGTCTTTCCGTATACAGGATTTGAGCATTCCAACCAAATGCAGCACTGAAAGCAAAATGTTTTTAGTTTCCGTTTCCAGAGATGGCAAAAACCTCAGGAACATTAGTCATGACGAATGGAATGGCTCCCGCTGCACGGAGGCTGCAAGAGACTGCATGAACAAAGGAGGAAGACAGTCTCACTTAGCGACGACGACGGCGTCCTTTGAGGCGACATTGTCTTTACGAAAAGGAGTTCCAGCCGTGCAGACCTTGCCCTCCACATCGAAGTTGTCCTTGATGCTGATGGGAACGCCAAGAAGAGGCTCGGTTTCTTCAAGCTGAATTGTCCACTTTCAGAGGAGTCGAAAGCCATGCCTTTTGACGGTCAGCCTCATTCAGTTTCACAAGGCGCTCATCGACCTTCTTTGCGGTAGCTCGAGCATCGTCGTAGAGCTTCACGACAACGGCGTTGAGTACTGGGTTCACCTGGATGGCCTTGGTCAGAGGAAGGCCAATCCTTACCTCCTCAACGCGACCGATGAAGGCTTCGAGGACCTGAGCGCTGGTGAGTTCCTTCTTTCGGATCTTCTCGGCGAGTTTGGTTGCGGAAGAGAGGAGGATCTCGTCTTTGGGAGGGGCGATCTTCTCTCGCTTCACGAAGAGTTGATTGTAGAAGCGGAAGAACAAGTTCACCAGCACGCAGTAGACCTAGCATATGAGACAGTCTCTGTATGGCCGGAACAACGTCCGTACAAGGATTTTAGATTTTGCCGGAAACAACTTTTCTAGGGGTAGTTTTGGCCCCTGATCACGAATATGAGGGTCCCGAGCCGCGATTCGCCGGGTTACGGTAGCTATCAGAGGGGTCGAATCAGAAAATGATTTTTTCGTGGTGACGCCGGATGTTTGTGAAACAATTTTTCCTAGACGTAATCAACCCTCCTGAGTCACGTGGCATACTCAGAATTTTAAAATTCGCGCTATTTCCTCATCAAACGGGCAAAAATAGTCAAAAAGAGGCCTTTTTTGACCTATTTTGGCGAAATTGTCGATGTTTTTATCTTAATGTTTTTCCAATTCCACCGGCATCGGATTCTACGACCCCGATTTGGTCTAGAGATGTCCAGAGAAAAAGATTTAAAGGTCTACACGACGGTCAAAAAATTTAACGGAAAGTGCAAGTCACGAACACCCCAAAATGGCACCTTGCTTCAAACTGATCGGTTCCTAGGTAAAGCTACGTCGCTTGCATGCTGACTACGGTTTTCGGGGTCGGCGAATTCATATAAAGCACTTAGACAATACACAACATTGAAAGAAACACAAGAATAGCCAGGTTTGATGGTTGAGGAAAGAAATGCGCCTTGAAGACGTAAATCATGTTGCGCACACTTGGTGCGCGCCCATGAGTGCTTGGGAGAGGCGACGATTCGGCAAAACTTAGCTATTCTTGTGTTTCTTTCAATGTTGTGTATTGTCTAAGTGCTTTATATGAATTCGCCGACCCCGAAAATCATAGTCAGCACGCAAGCGACACCGCTTTAAGCAAAAACTGACCACTTTCAAGCAAAGTGCCCTTTTGACGTTCTCGTGACATGCACTTTCCGTCGAATTTTTTGAGGGGCGTGTAGACCTTCAAATCTTTGCCTTTAGACGTTTCTAGACCAAACCAGGGTCGTAGAATCCGATGTCGATGGAATTGGAAAAACATTAAATGAAAAACATCGACAATTTCGCCAAAATAGGTCAAAAATGGCCCTTTTTGACTATTTTTGTCCGTTTGATGAGGAAATAGCGCGAATTTTAAAATTCTGAGTATGCCACGCGACTCAAGAGGGTCGATTACGCCTAGAAAAAATGCTTTCAGAAACATCCGACGCCACCACGAAAAAATCATTTTTTCACTCGACCTCCCGGATAGCTACCGTAACCCGCCGAATCGCGGCTCGGGACCCTCATATTCGTGATCAGGGGCCAAAACTACCCCTAGAAAAGTTGTTTCCAGCAAAATCTAAAATCCTTGTACGGACGTTGTTCCGGCCATACAGAGACTGTCTCCTATGCACTACTCTGCATCAAGCGGTTCGCTCATGGCTTGAATCGACAACTCTGACGGTTTTTGATGGTACTCCACATCCTTTCTTGTGTACGCGACGATCGGTATTGAAAAACCCAGCTTTTTACGGGTTTTGAAACTCCGACCCAAAATTAGCAGAAGGGGGTGCCTGTTGTTTCGCCGACTTGGTTTAACCACTGATGCGTGTGGGTCGAGGGATCTTTCTACTTTCCCGTCTCTGCAGATTCAATTTCAAATCGAGGGTCCTATTGGAATAATTGTAACTCAATGACGTGAAAGTTGTGGAATAATCGCGAAACAGGGAAAAACAACAATAGCATTTGCACTGCCTTCACCCTAGTAAATATTTAGAAACATGTTGGGGATGAATTACACAAACAACGAATTTTACGTTAAACAAAACCCTTGAAACAGACGACTCAAATTCCATTGAACTGGTTTGTGGAAACACTGCCTGAACTGGTAAAGAGATTGATTGGGTGTTTTGACGACTAAAGCCTTCACTACTCGCTGTGAAAGAGGTTCCTCGTTTAGCCGCGTTCCTCTCTGGGACGGATCCCCTCGCATCACAGCGTGTGAGATCGGCAACGTGAGAAGATTCATGTGAAGAAGACTCTTCATCCTCGTTCCTCGTTGTTTTGTCTCGGGTCCTTGTGGTGTTTGGGTGTTGCCTTGCCAGAAAGAACCTCTTCGACTGAAAGGACCTTCCAAAGGAGGAGAATGGAACGTCAAAAGTGAGAAAGTGAGAAAGAGGAAGAAGAGACCCATTGAAAATCTCGGAGTGAATCAGAACTTCAGAGAAGTGTTGCAAGATAATTTCTTTGTGCTTAGCTGTTTCAGTGAGCATACAAATGCATACAACTTTCTGGTTAACGCTGTAGTGTGGATCACTTTTTGGACTTGAAAGGAATGATAAACTAGGTTTTATCTGTCGAAGGAGAGGCGCACAACTTCTGCCGTCGCTTGCCAAATGAATGCTCGAGATGAACTTACAACCAGCACAGTCATCGAAGTCAAATTGCAGCAATGAAAAGCTTCGAACTAAAATAATTCCACTGAAACCGCCGACTCATAATGAGAGCGCCGCATAGAGACAACGAAAGCGACGCGCCATCACGGTCTCTCATTTCGGAAAACAATCTTCGCAACGTAGCAGCTCGTCTATTACTCGAAAGACTTCTGTGGGAAGTTCAACAACCATTTAGTGAGCGATCATCCAAGAAACAACTTTCGGTTCAATATAAAGTTTCGTCGAAACCGACAAGTGGTCAAAATTGGAAAGTCATTGATCGCCATGCACAAGGCTCCTTGTCTAGTAATGGAATCATGCCAGTCATCGAAGGTTCAAAATTCATCGAGTACAAAATTCCTTTGATCTGAGTCGTTTGACTCACTCGATTTGCGCACAGTTGCCCGAGCTCGTCGCTCCGTCTTCGCGACGACCTTCTCATCGAAGAGGACGCCAGTGACGCCGTGAAAATTGCATCGACGACCGTCGTGAGGGCAGACGTGAGCCGGCTTTTACCCCTGGTGAATCTTGCGAGGGGGTCCTGAGAGTTGGGCGCGAGGGGGTCGAAAAATACCGTAAACCAAAAAGGATTTGAAATTTCGCGCCAAAGTTTGAGACTAGTCAAAGTGCATTCGGGGATTTACTACACAGAAAAGCATCAATTGAGCTGCTGCTTTGACGAGCATGTAGCCCAGGGAGTCGGCTTCACGTTCATGAAAACGGGAATCCGAATCATTTTCGACGAAAATAGCCTCATGGACATACCCTGCGCAGGGTGTCAGCTAAGCTAATTGGACACTCCTGAATCGAATGGCATACTCAGAATTTTAAAATTTATGTCGAAAAATTGAGGAATTCGTTTTACCCCGTCCTGTAGAGCAAATTAACACTACGGTAGCAAAACTCGACTTACTGAGCAGCTTTCAACGATAAAAATTCCCGTTTTCACCAGCGCGAAGCCAGCTCTCTGGGCTACATGCTCGACAAAGCAGCACTCAATTGATGCTTTTCTGTGAAGTAAATCGCTGAATGCAGTTGACTAGTCTCAAAACTTTGGCGCGAAATTTGAAATCCTTTTTGGATTACAGTATCTTACACAACTTTTGTCGATATCTTCTGCATTTCAACAACTTCAGTCCGAATTTTCGACGACAACGTTTCATCTCGTGCGAGGGGGTACTTCTTTGAGCAGGCGAATGCGAGGGGGTCTTTTACCCCTGGCGACATGCCGGCTCACGTCTGCGTGAGGGGCAACTCGGCTGAGAGCTGATATCAATTTGACGTGAAACGCTTGTCAGTTTCAGCGAGTGAGTTAAGAGAGTCAAGCTTGTCTAACGACAATATGGCTTCCCTGTTTTTCGTACGGGTCCAATTTTTCCGGCTGAACGAATGTTATTTGACAGAGAAGCAGGAGGAGAAGGTTGCTCTTTATTTTGCGATTCAATTCTTGATTCCGGTGCCTGCAAGGCTCGACAAACATCACCGACCAAAAGGTGATTGTACGGCAACAACGAAAAGCGTGAAACTGTCGCAGTCAGCTACGTGTAAAGGAAATTTGTGACAGGTACACAAACAACGAATTTTACGTTAAAGAAAACTCTTGAAACAGACGACTCAAATTTCATTGACCTGGTTTGTGAAAATACTGTTGGGCTGGCAAACAAAAGAGATTGATCGAAGTGTTTCGAATTCCGAATTCGTTGTCGGCATATGTCATTGAGGCTCTTCAGCTTTTCAACAAGAATTGTTATTGAAACAGACAAATGAACGGACTTGGGTAGAGATCTCATTGATCGCGTGAGAGAAGTCCTTGTTTAGCCGCGTTCCTGGGGCGGATCTCTTGGCATCACAGCGTGTGCCGACGGAGATCGGCAGGTGAGACGACTCTTGTGAAGACGACCTGGAAACAAGCCATTCCTCTCCCCTTCGTTCCTCGTCGTTTCGTCTCGGGCCTTCGCTTGGGTTGCTTGGGTTTTGCCTTGCCAGAAAGCAGCCACTAAACTGCCCAGAAGAGGTTCTTGTAAATCACTGTTTCAGGCGAAATTATTATATTTGGTGATTTGTTGTTGCAAAGTTTCGCCAGACATTCAGTGCTAACCCGGCGCAACTTCTACAAAGTCTACTCGACGCGCAGTTGACCTTTCGAAAGATGATTTTGGCGCCCAAATCGGCCGATTGAGGCCGAGTGAACTGGGCCTGTAGCAAACCATAAGTTATGGTGCGAACCATAACTTATGGTTTCGACCATAAGTTATGGTTTCATCCAT
>JAQIXL010000736.1:0-25627 GCA_034700245.1 Poikilolaimus oxycercus
TGCAGAACAGTCTGGAAAGAACGCATCGATATGCTACTCGTCTAGCCAGCAATGACTTCACAAGTGAATATCCTGTGCTTCTCGAGAAGATGGGCTGGAAGAGCCATCGCTGGTATTGTAGCTTCGGACATTGACACTAAAGATTCGCAACGATTGCACAGTTTTGGGACGAGTATACGTTATGAATAAGGCATTTTGAGCCTGATGTTGTCCCAGTCTTTCGAAGTTCTTCACTGCAGCGTCGTGGTTCTTATAGGGAGGTCGCTTCTTTTTTTCGGGAGCAATGCTGACAAGGGGGTGGCATCGTCGCCAGCCTGGTGAGTAGGTCTGGCTGTTTTTCCTCACCAGTTTTTGGGAAGAAGTCTTCGATTATCCGTGAGCGCTATTTTATGGGTTGCAATAAGCTTCTCAAGAGTAGAGGACCATCGTTCATATGCTAACAATTCGAAAAAGATTCCACTTTTCCTCGAATAAAGAGAGAAGAGAAATTAGCGTCAGCGAAAGGGGTTGTGACGATTTTGACGTCGACTCCAGAGGCCGCCTTCAAAACTTGTTGATTGCCCATCTCACAGACAAAAGCTTCTTATTACTCCCCCATTTCATTTCACCAGTCCTTTTCGGTCTAGAGAGAGCTCCCGAGTCAAATTTAATCGCGTTGTATGCAGTCTTTTGGCAGAAATTCGTTGTTGAAGCGAATGAATGGTGAAACGTTTCAGATGCGCAGCTTGCTTGTCGTTCTCGTCATCTTCTTCGTCGTGGTGAATTTCCAAGTTATCGAAGGGCGATGGTGCGGCCATTTCAACCCATGCCCAGTCGGATGGTACTGTAAGAAAATTCCCGGTACACCTGCCTCTGAGTGTATTCTCATCAGCAGACGCCGCATAAGAGGCCGTGACGTTTCAAACTAACCTATTGTAATTGTAAGCTTGTCTTTGAAACCTGATAAACAAGTGAAAATGCAGGCTGTTTTTTTTGTTGTTGTTAATCTCTACACTCAACTATGGCGCATTCAAATGAGAGCCGTTTTAGCTCAAGATGATTGACGTGAGCCTCTGGCCTCATTGCTTCAGCCAAATTATTTGCCGCTTCCTCAAGTTTCCACTTGCGAAAAAAGCTTGACGTCACACTTGAGCCAAATCACTTCGCCGACGAGCATTCTTACTGCCTCTTACTGCCTTCGGAATAAACTTGCTTGAAGCTTGATTACACTATGAGACCATGCGAACATCCCCCCGACACTTTGAATAGAGAAACCTCTCTCCACATTCTAACTCCCAAACGAGATGAAGGGCATCGAGCGATGCATCGCTGCCTAAGTCCTTTCTTGGAGAACAACATATTCTTCAGAACTGAAACGATTGTTTTTTCGCACGAGCTAGAGGAGGGAGACGCCAAGCGAGGTTTTCTCGAAGATCATATTTTATTTGCTTTCCTCTTCGTTTTTCTTTTCATCATGGTTTCCCGTGAATAAAGTCACTGAGATGAGTTTCATTCGCAATTGAAAAAAAGCATCGTTGCGCATTTGATTACAGGGAGGATTTCACTTGTTTAGTTCGGGGAGATGAGGCTAGATTACAACATCTCCATGGAGTGTCGAGACGTAACGATCCGAATATACATCGTTTGCTACCTACGTTCCACGTGGATACGTCGTCCTAATGATCTTGGTAGGCAAACAGTCCAACTTCTTGCGGAGACCGCGACATCCCGAGACGGGAATTGTCCTGATTGAAAGTCTTCCGAGTCGACGTAGTCCCATCCAGTGTTACCTCGGTACATCAACATTCCAAGTGACGAATTGGGGGAGACGAATGCCAGCGACGCACTCTTCAGCGATAGCTGCATTGCGCCAGAGCCAATGTTTGAACTTGAAGAAGTCCGTCACATCGGGCTCAACGCACGTTTCCGAACTTGCGAATTGCTTGACATCAGCTGGAACAACTTCTCTATTGCGACTCCCAGTGTCACGGACTTGCCCGTGCCCGCTCCTGCCTATAATATTGTATTTCTCGGGTGGACAGTCGTACTTACTTCTTACATTTGATGATTGCCGTTGGCGCCACAATTCTGCCTGTCTTTTCGCATGGAGCGTTCTTGTCACTGAAAAGTGCAGTTTTGAAGACCTCATCGCAAAGAACAAACTTTCATCGCTCCGCATCGGCTTCGCGAAAATTGTCCTAGGCGACCAACTTAATGGTTATTGGTTCTCGATTCCCAGATCCGGCTGTTTTGGCTAAAAATTTCCCGGATCCCGGTTCCCGGAATTTTAAGACGTTGGGGAATCCGATTTCAGCCCTGTTTTCAATCTATCTATAAGCGGAAGTCGTACCAAAAACGACGACTCCTCGTTCTTAGGGCTCCTTCTCTAATTCTCCTATGGCGGCCCCTCGCTGGTCTTCTAATCCGACAGCGCCACACATGCTCTGGCGCGGTCGGTTTCTTGCACGCGGCGAGTAACTGGCAACCGTCCTTGAAGCGGCTTTCCACATTTGTGCCGTTTGTAAGACTCGCTATTGCCGGAGATAAGACTTGCGCACAGATCTTGGACAACTAATTCATATCAACGTGCTCCCCAATGCCAGGCTTGCACAGTATGAAGAAACAGGTATGCATGCGTCAAGGAAATCTTCCGCCTGTGCGCGCTCTCTCACAGGTCCAAACGTCTCGACCCGCCGCGATGCGTTACCCCGGCGTTCTCCCAATCGAAGCGCGGGCAATTTGTCGGCAGGCTAACTAAATCAATCCTCACTTCTCTTGCCTCTCTGCTCGCCGACAGCACACGAACAGGCGGCGCCGGCAAAACTCTCAATCCCCTTATTAAAGGCAAGAAATTCTACTCACTGCATGATTCTATTAAACGAACAATTGAAGGAAAGAAAATACGCGCTAGAAGGCAAATGCATTTCGCTTATCTGATTTTAAGCTTCAAGCTTTAGGAGGTGAAAGATTGAAGACGAGTGAGCTCAAGACTCACCAGTGAGATTGGGGAGTGTTACCACTCCTTTCCTCCTTCACGGTATTGAGCTCCGAAGCATCTTCAAATCCATTAATGAGGCGGTTGGTCTATGCACCGCCGCTGTTCATCACTGTTGAAGAGTGACTGAAATAAAGCGTCAGATTATGAGAGAGACCAGGATTATGCGTTCCCGAATGGTATAAGGGCGAACATCGCGTAATAAGATCAACAAGCTTAGTGGAACATGATACTGCAAACGCGTCTTTGTAGCAGACGTTTCTCTTCCTGAAAATGGGCGGGAGAGAAGTGCGAGCTGCGAAGCGATGAAGGGAAAAGCGCAACTGTTGCACTGAGCCACGAGAATGGCGCCGAGGGGGCCCCCAACCTTGGTCAGAGGTCCCCATCTGAAACGAGACGAAAAGTTGCAAAGCGGCTACACCAGTTTACCGCTTGTGGTTTCTCTGAATTTTTCACTTTTGCCCTCAACCCTCTAGTATATCGCCAGTAAACAAAGACTCCTCCTTTTCTGTCAGAGACTGACGCATTTCAATCTCACAATCAGTCGAACTGGAAAAACCCTGAGGATCGTTTTCTGGTATTTCGAGAATTAAACACCGCTAAAGCTAATGAATTTTGCTAATTGCTGACGGAATGAATATTGAAGAATCAGAGACATTGCGGCAGTCACGTGAATGTTTGGATGGAGACAAGAAAAAGAATTTAGCGTATTCTTCTCTTTGTGGTACCTGAAGTCTTTTTTCTTCGTGAAGTTTCAAATGCGCTGAAGGGAGTGTAGGGCGAGGTGCAGAAGAAGAGACGAAGACAAACAGAAGCTGTCAAAAAGCCTTCGTGTGATACACAGCGCGCCCACACGAAACTGTCAACGCGCGCGCGTTTCGTTTCCCGCCTTCTCGCTTCACACCAAAAGGAGACATCGAAGATGATCGAGATGAGCCGCGAGTATATAAGACGTCTCCGCCCCCGCAGCACGCTTTTTGCAATTCTCAGTCTGGCTGCCTGAATGAGATTATCCCGGTGTATTTTCGCTCTTTCTGTTTTGTTCCAAGTGGTTTTGGCAAGATATGAAGAGGTAAGTGAGTGTTTTCACAGCTTCATTCCCTTACAGTATATGGAACGTCCTCATAATCGGCGAATAGAAGACTTTGCTCAGAAGTATGCTCGATGGGCATTGTCGAACAACAACTATGTCTCGCGTCAGGCAAGTCATTCTTGAAGCTTATTCTTTCTGCAGCCTCGGCGACAGTACAACCAAATCGAAGAGGAGATGCTGCCCGACGAGGACTCTCTTGAGAGGAGCGTTGAAAATCCGGACATTGAAGAGGAGTCGGACACCAGCAACAATAACAACAACGGCGAGAGCCTGCCTGTCCCGATTTCGGAGTTTCCCGAGAACCAAAAGACCGCGGTCCGACCGGGTGAAGTGCGACCGCCGGCCGCTCGTCCTCAGCCACCTGCACCTACTGCTCCCATTCCGGTTGAAGGAAACAGTATTCAAATCAATCCGCATCCTGGTAGTTCAATTTTTCCTCTCAAAAAGAATCAAGCGGTTTAGTGGCTGTGGCGACGTATCTGGTGAAGCGACCCTACATTGAGCAGGCAACTCAACCACCACCGAGATGGATCATTCCAATGCCTCCACCAATGCCGCCGCCCCCTCCTCCTCCACCACCATCACCTTATGCATCTCATCTACGTCTTCCTTACTCAGTCGAAGAGCCAACTCCTCTTGAAATAGCTGCTCGGCCACAAAAGTTCGGATTTCCAATGACGACATGGAGAAATCTCCTGCAGGTGAGTTACTTACAAACTCAATACAAAGCACTGTGGCTTCAGAACTGGGGCTGGGGTTCGTCGAGTCCTTGTGGAACGGCGGGCTGGTGCGGGAGCTCCTGCTGTGCCTCTGATGCAGCAGCAACAGCTCAAGTTCAAACTCTTCGAGCCTCAGCTCACCCATCAACCCCACTCTCGGCGCCTCTTGTTCTCTTAATTCATCCGACTTGTCCGAGTGCTTGTCAACCGATGTGCTTACCAAGTTGCACAACGTCGGTGAACTACTATCAGAACACTATCTCGCTGCCCGCTGCCGCACCGTCACAGATGACCATGTGTCGATCCGACTGGTACGCGTTTGAAATTGTTGCTCCAACGGACTTCAGCATGCCTTCATGCACAATGGACTGCCTGCTTATGCCACCGGCAACGACTCGGTGCTTCGGATACCCGTGTCGATGTGCGGCCGGATACGTACAATGCACACCGTTCTCGTGCTGCATGAGATACCAGGTTTACTGCACCAGAGACTCGGTTTATTTGCAGAACATGGCAAGACGATTCCGATCTGAAGTGGGACGCGGGTCTTGGTATGATGAGAAGACCAACAATGGCACAGCAAGAAATGCCACAGCCGCCCCGATGTTCTCTCCACCAAAGACCTCGACACCTCTGCCAGAAACAACGTCTACGAGCCCAGCCTTCCTCCCGAATGCAACCCTCTCCCCAGACGTCGATGACTTTTCGTTTCCCTCACATAATACACCCTCTCCAACTTGGAGAGAGCTGCTTGTTGGTGGCGACGAGCTTTCAAACGGTCCAAATTCGTTTGCCAGAGCTCTTGGAGAACTCGTGGAGCAGGGGCGAAGCACAAATTTACTCAAATATATTGCGAGTGAGAATGGAGAGAAGAGTGTTGGTCTTGATAGGAAAGCTTAGATATTTCGTTTGTTTATTTGCAAAATGCCAAGATTCTCGAAGACACATTATTGTGTGCGAAATAAAAGAATTATAAAAAGAGATTGCTTGCCGGCAATCCAGAACGCTTCTCTTCCAACCCTCGAGAGCATTGTCAGCTGGGAATACCTCGCGGGCCGCCATTCTCAGTCGTTACATATTTCGACGCTTGCTAATTCGATGTCATTGACATCAAGTCGTCCACTGTTTCGCCGATAGCCTCGTTTGTCACATTCGCGCATCCCAGAAATGTCGTCGTTGTTGTAATACACTTGGACGCTAATGTGGTCGTCTTCTTGTGCGAGGGCTGCCTATGTTGCGTTGTCGATGAAAACTTGGCTGTGTACAAAAGAGAATGAAAAGAAGGCTCACTTGAAATGCGAAAGGAATTTGTTCACTCTCCCACCGTTTCGATTGGCTCGTGAGGCGGGCCGTCTGCACGCCGTCGTTGTTCATCATGGTTAAAGCATGACTGGAACCACACGTTTAGAGGGCAGTTTTGTGTATCTTCAAGACGCTCTGACAGACTGCAGTGGTCAAAATTTCGCGAATGAATGCCATTCCTACTCGACACGCAATTACTTGAAGGAGATGAAAATCAACGTCTTGAACACTGCTGGCGACAGTGGATGAGAAAGGGAAAAGTGATAAGACGTATTTAGCCCCGGCGAAGAAGTTTTGAGCTTGAGAGCAAGTTTAGAAAAGGAGTGGTCATCTCCTCGCTCGAGGTTGTTGGAGAGGGCGGAGAAGGTTGGGGAAGAAAGAGAAGTTGTGACAACGAGGCTAGGGTATCAGCTGATCCTCACTTGCACGCTGTAGGCCAATTTGTTCAGAGGCCGCCACCCTCTGCGCCCTGTAATTCATCGGGATTCAACGTTGTCAAGTGTAAAAGCCAAAGTCACGGGTGACTAGGACTTTTATTATCAGCATCTGGCCCTTGAACACGCTTATGCTGTGGGTTTGCTGTGTTCTCGACTAGAAGTTGCAGTCCATTTATTCTTGCACAAGGAAAAGAGGAAAAAGTTCCTCATGTTAATGGCAGACAAGAGCCGCATCGTTGATGGACAATCCAAAATAGGTGGAGCTCGTATCATCAGTTCTGAAATAATATGTGTAAGTGAGGCATGCAGAAGAAGCAAACGTGTCGCCCTTGTACCCGGCGCTGCAAGTGGGGTCGTCTCGATCCTTGCACACTTTGTAGTTCGTCTCGCTGCTTCCGTCGACGTAGTAAATCTCTAATTAGATGATAGAAGGTCGCAAACCCAAATGAACCTCTGTTCGATGGTGAGTATAGAAACCACCGGGCTTCTGGATGAAGTAATCATTCGGCTGTGTTATCGCATACGAGCCAGTCAACTAACACAGTTCGAGGTGTAAGGCCCAAAATTGTGCTCGATTACCATTCGTTCTCGAACATCGGCATAATCAGTATCGCCTGGCTGAGGTTGGCCGAAGGCGAAGAGGTAGTGAGCGTTCTCGATTGTGTCCGTTTCCTTCGACAAAAACGAAAAGATATCCATCACCACGGCGCTGCTTCCGTGACCGACAAGCTGTTTGTGCACGATTTCTTACTTCCAACGAATGCTTACCCAGAAGTCGTAGGATTCTCGACCAGAGAAGGCTTGGATTAGAAGCATGATGAAGGGGCCTGCGCCCCAAAGCCACTGGACGACACCGACAGCATCCGCATTGACCTGAGTTGCTCCGCTTTGTTTTTGTTCAGCCCTTACCCGCCCACAATAGTTGCCGTAGATGTAGTCCGCGGTAGTGGAGTGTTTATTGAGAAGGCTTTCAGTGAAATCGTTTAGGCCGGACCTAAACGCTTGAACTATGTTCCTAATTGGTTTAAGACGAACTTGGATGAGACAACTGCCAAAGTGATGAGCACAGTGGCTTGCTTGTCCGAGCGCGCAAAGATGAAGTTGCACGTCTCATTGAAGATTTTACCCGAATTTCTCACCAGGCAGGGCGCACCTCCAGATCCAACAAACTAAAAATCGTCCAGACAATATATCATTTCTCTCAATCCGACAAGGACAGCTTTCCAACCTCCCAGCCTTCGAACTTCTTTTGGAAACACTCGCCAAGAGCCGGATCGTTGACGTCACCGTAGGTCAAAACCTGTGCAGACCAAAGAAATGAACTTAAAGTAGTTGTGAGTGAGTGGAAGGCTAACCGGGCTAGCGTGTCGCTGTAGTCGAAGCCCTTTACTGCTGAAGGAAAAGCGAACAGATGGGCAAGGAGAAGCAAGTGAAGAGAAACGACCAGTCGTCCACGCATGACGCTCAGCAGAAAAGGAACCAACCCTTGCTCATATCAGTGTTTGAAGAGTCACTGTGCTGGTGCTAGCGATAATAGGTGCAAGTGGACCAAACATGCTTTCATGTTTTTTTGGAAAGATTTACTCCTCGAAAAACAGCAAACAGAGTTCATGGCTTCGAAACAAGTGCTTGCTGCGGGACGTCATGATCGGAGCGGGACTCAAATTCAAGGACGTCGATGTTAAGCAGACGGTGAAGCTCGATGGGGGCAATCGACAACAAGAGCAATGCTAAATGCGAGCTGCGTGTATATTGCGATTGAAAATGTGGACAAAAGAGTTTACCTGGATCGGATTGAGCCGCCTCGTTTGTTTATTCGCAAAATACTCACATTGTGGAAGACACATTGGTGTGTAGAAGAAGTACAGAGAAACAAATAAATGTCGCAACAATATCAATCTAAGTGTAGATACCCTGATTGTAGTTTTCTTTAAGAGATGAACAGAGACATTCATGAGTGGCTGTGAAGCTCGAACAACAGAAAGAAGACACAATTATGTTGAAAGAGAGAAGGAACTATGATGTTTGAGCGTCGAGCATCTAGTCAAAGGGAAGAAGGTTTAAAAAAGCTGTCAAGTTCAGAGTTAACCAATGAGTGACATCGCGCCTTTGGGTTGAGGCCCCTCTGGCGTCAACACCGCCTCTTCACTTACGCATTCAGACAAGTAAAGTTCCTGGCTTTTTTCTAGTTTGCAGGCGAACTATTAATAAAGACAACGTTAAGGCATTCACTCTATCACAGTAGGCTCATGTGAACTCCGTCCTCTAGCATCCCAACCTCATCAGAGTTAGTTCTCATTGTTGTTGTAGTTGTAGATGGCATCACACTCCGCTGACAGCCGCCGAGTAGATGGAAGACGAGTGTGTTCGCGAAGAAGTCTGCGAGCAGCGAACTCTCGATGTGCCCTCATGGCAATGGCGAAGAATGCAGCGCCGAGAACCACCTGAATAGATAAGTCTCTTCAAAGCGTTCAGAAACAAACCTCTCCCATTGCCACGGGGAACTGCCGACCGTAGAAAGAGGAAGTGAAAGGAACAATCTTCGTATTTCGGACGCTCGTCTGTTGCCAATGTGAGAGAGGAGCAAAAAGACGAACCTGCCAGATGACTATGACAAGGATGATGGCTGAGAGGAGCATTCGCCAGACGAGATAGGGCACAAGGGCGGCGGCGCGATGCGTCTGGACGGCGAAGCAGAGGCACGGCAAGGTGAGAAGATGACCGATGAGGGCGACAATGACGAACGTGAGGATGAGGACGTTGTTCGAGTCCCTGTGACAGATGACAAGTCAGGACATGGGTGAAAGGGCTGTCATAAGGGCATAAGGTTCTAGTAAACAAGAGGGCTTCCGGCTTGTCTCTCAAAGGCACCCAACAGGTGAGTTTTCTCTAATCAACAACGAAGCCAGCTGAATACCTCTTCGAGAGATCCGTGCTCTTATGCTCGACGATCTCGATGAGAGTGGCATGGAAGAGGATCCCGACAGTCGCCGACTCGACCATAATAACGATGTAGAGACCGGCGAGGATCCACGCGCCGTGCATTTCGATCTTTCCTGGCAGCCACACTAAATCTATTTTTACACTCTCAAGACAATGAAGAAGAGGCCGCGCTGCAACAAAGTCTCATGAAAGTCCAGAATCGAGGTCTCGAATGACTGAATTGATGCAAGGGCAAAGCAGTGGAAAGGGGCGAGGGAAGACGGCTACAGCCATTTATCTGCGCCTGACGACACTTCGGCTTTGCCTTTGATTCATGAACCAGGTATTCTTTTCCCTCTCACTCATCCCAGTTCACCCTACGGACATTCTCTTGAAGCTCTGCAACAAACGACGAGTGAAATACGAGCTGCGAAGATGTGGAACGTGATAAAAGACGAAGTGCCAGAAACAAGAAGTTACAGCCAAGAGTGGGAAAGGAGAGTGGACCGCGTGACGCGAGCCCTCGTCCACACCGACCAGTGCGAAAGGAGACAAATCGCCTCAGAAACGAGGAGGAAGGCGATGAGAAAAAGTGGCGGCCGCCGAGTGGCAGCCAACTGTTTCCGAGTCGCGTTGCGACCGCGGACGCGGGGGCGCTCATCCTTCCTTCCTCCGCACCGTGGCGTGTGGAGGAAGTTGAAGAAGACATTTTTGAAGAGTAAAAGAGTGAGGAACAAGAATGTCGTTTGCCAAACTCGCGATACAGCGACCAGATGCTTAAAATGGACCACGTGGAATGGGAGAAGACCAAACGGGCGAAACCTGAGACTCGCGCTGAATTTTTCACTCTGGCATATTGCCGTATGACGCTGGCGAGGAAAAGGTGTTTTCCGGTGAAAATAGAGAGGAAGTTTACGTGAGTGATGTTGACGAACTGTTGGGAAATAAGAAGAAGGGAAGAGGGAAAAGCAGAAGGATGAGGTGGGCAACAGAGGAGGAGCGGAGGGGGAAGGAGTCCTTCTCGGACCTGCCAGCCGTTGCCGACTTCACAGCTACCGCCCTCACTCATGCGTCCGACGCCTCGCTGTTTTTTACTGCCGCTTCCACACCGTCAAACTCGTCAAAACGCTCGCTCGCCGGCGCTTTTAAGTGGGCGCCCGCGAAGAAAAGAACACCTGAAATGTTACAATGCGAGTTTCGCAAGCTGAAGCCAAAAGTCCTGCACACTTTCACAACGTTGGCAATGAGCAGTATGCATCAGTCGTTATTGTCTTTGGATTTATATTTCTTGCTTCGAAACTGCTTTCACACAAAGACATTTCTGCACTGTCATGTTGACCAAAAGAGGCCGAACATGTTCTTTTCATCATTTGCATGCAAACCCTGTGTTGTCATTCGACTGAATTTGACTTCATGATACTGCTTGTGGGATGCAACATCAGATGATCATGTGAGTGAGGGGTGGAGAGAAGGAGCATTTTATTGCAAAACTTGTCTTCACGAGCATTGCAAACCAAAGAATTGCTTTCCGATTGGGGCAAAAAATTTCAGGCTTCGGCTCATTCAGGAAACTCGCATATGATGCTGTCTCGTCGTTTGCCACTGAAGACATCCTTTAGCGAAGGAATGAAACGCTTACCTAATTGTTGTTAGTTCTCCGGAATAGGAAAACATAAATCGTTCCGATTCACCTGAAACATACATTTGACTAGAAAGATTTTTAAGATGTCAAAGAAGGACATGTGGTAGAAAATGCCCCAACCCACCTTACGCTGGGCAAAATAAACTTCGAAAAGCGGTTTGCTTTTTCGAAAATTTCTTTTTCACTTCACTAACAAGTGTTGAAGCTTGAAGAAAGACCCCAGTACTGACCTTGAGCTGTTAATGTCGAGCGGAGAACCATTGAAGATTATAAATTGATTCAGTTCCATGATATGCGATTTGTCTAGGAAACCGACTGAGAGCCCGTCCTTTTATGCAGCGGCTGAAGGATTAGATTTTTGGTTGCTTTTAACGTTGAATCACGACCGCGATGAAACAAGTTCGATTGATTGAATGAAAAGCTGTTATCAGGGGGGAATATAATGAAGACGAAGACCAGTGAAACGTTCATAGACGAACGCTACCAGAGAGTACCAATCATGAGCTTTGAAACAGCCAATTGAAGATCTCTCCCTTTATCACAGGAAACACCAAGATGGGCAACAACTGGTGAGAAAGTAGCTTCAAGGCTCAAGACGACACGCAGCCACTTTTGTTGATGAACACGCTCCGAAACGAGAGCGCGTAGCCCTCACAAAGTCGACAAGAAATTCCAGACGTTTTTAGAAAGAAATGTCACTGATCGAAAATCAAATCTGCCGGGAGCTCTTGGAGTGGAGTTGCGCTAGGAAAGTATCAGCGTTAAAGAGAAGGCACCTGACGGAACAAACTCTTCAGAATAAGCGAGACGACCCAAGCTCCCCTAAGCAAATGCCGGTCAGTTTGCGGGAATTCTGACAATGAGATCCTCCATCATTACTAGGTGGTCGGCTCTCACGGCGACGCCTTCAAAGCCTTGCGTTCCGTTTATTACTCAGCGAACGAATCCACCGGAGCATTGACTCTTCGTCATTGACTGCCGATTACAGTGGTGGGCGACGCGACGGAGAGCAAGGTCGAGGCCCAACACATGCGAGATAGAACCTCGTCGTGAGAGCAGAAGCACAATACGCGCATGCATAGTGGGATAACGAAGCATGACTCGGAATAAACCAATATAACTTGCACCAATTCATATCAAATGGAAATCGAAAGAATAAAAGGTGGTCGAGAATAGCCATCGCGCTTTGAGGGCAAGCTAGGTGGGGAGCCGAACAACGAATGACGAGCGCGCTTCCTTGCCGAAGTCCGGGCCAATTTGTCGGCTGCCAGGAGATCCGTAAATTATGACCTCCGTGCCTCGCGTTCCTCCGCGAGATAGTCTGCTTTCAAACAGGCGTTCGCTGGCGCACAGACGGCAGCGCCTGGGTATCTAAAAAAGTAGCAGCCGAGAGCGCTCGACAGAACAACCCACAATGAAGGCTCGAAAGGAGAAGTTTGAAATTCATTCCTTGAAATCTTCAAACCCCAAGCGTGTCATTCAATCGCTCAACAAGAAAGAGATGCTTCCACATGACATGCTTCTATCACGTAGCACGTTCTGTTGTCATTTCACGTTACCTCTGAGTACATCAGGTTTCCTCTTCCTGTATCAGCTCAATGAGCAACAAAACACATCCTTTTTTTGTTCCTCTTAGGCTGCATGGGCAGAAAATGTGTTTTCCTTTGTCGCGTAAACGAAAAGGAAACATTGAAGGCTGCCTAGTAAGCTTGCACGTTCGCCTAGCGAACAGTGGAGTTCAAATAGTGTGGCACTACAGATGGCATTGGCGTGAACCGGACGCTATAAGACTCGAGAGCAGGGTGGCTTCGTGAAGCCGGTGATGGCCGCAGCGTGGGCTGCGCGTCTTCGTCTTCGGAGCGCGCCCATCGCATTTGGGTGGTTGCGTGTCGCCTTGAGGCTAATTACCCGCCAGTTGTTGCCGGCTTTCTTCGTGCGTCGTCGTTGTCGTCGACGGGCGCCTCGGGCTGTTGCACTCCGTTTCCAGCGCCGATCGTCCACATCTTTCTCTTTCTTCGCGCAAGCGCCTCGCTTGAATGGCGCAACTCTTAGGCCCTCGGGGTCCCCTCACTTTGCCGATGATTTTACTTGCAACAACTTCCACAGCGCTCATTTGCCTCCAGACCAAGTACACGCAAGAAGGCGCCGTCATCCATAAATTTCCAAAGGTTTGGGTTGTTTTCTCTTATTATGATTGTGTGCAGAACAATATCACTTGTGACAACACCACTCACTTCTGTGTCAAAGGCTTCGTTGATGGAGAGGATGTCAAGCAGACGATTTATAGCTGCGATGACACTCACGCTTGTCAGGTTCGTCAGAATTGAGGCATTCCTTTCCGGGTTCATATTCCGCGTCCTTGCATGATTAAGGCTGTATTTCATGAGCAAAGAGAGGCTAAATGCGCAGACAGAGATCCTCCTTCCAAATCCGAGGACTTAGTGCACTTAGCCGAGGAAATGCGTATTTCCGTCTGACTGCCAAGAGAAGAGTCTAAGCTGATTTCAGGCAAACGGCTGCCACAAGGCAATTCGCCACGAGCATTTCACCGACGTTTGCTGCTGCAACACCACGCTCTGCAACAATCCCGGCGCTCGACCTGCCACCTTCACCGACATTCCCTTGCTCACGACCATGCTGCTTTCATTTCTTTGTTTCACCCAATGATATTCAGGATGATGATTTGCCTAGTGAAACTAGGAAACGGGCTAAACTGGCGACTTCCCTTGCTCAGATTCGTCTTGCTGACCATGATGCTACTCTTTTAAATAAACTACCAAGACTCTTGGGGGAGGGAGGGAGGCGGTGGCCGAAAGTGGCGTCTCGCTTCTCGTGCATTTTCATGGAATTTCTTGAGGCGCGTTTCGAGTGGCGGCCGGGGCGACCGGAAGCCCGACGCGACGCTGTGCCAACGGGTCGCGACTGCGCCGGATATGAGGCGACCACAGCGCCCCCACCTCGAGGGGCCCACTCGCGAGAAGTGCAGCTTCCGTGGCGAGACTATCTCTCTTACCGTATCACTCGTCTCGAAGCTCTTCTTCTGCTCGCCCTCTGTCGCGCGCTCGTCCGGAAAGCCGACTCTGTGCCCGGGCGTTCGTGTTGTAAAGGAAAAGTGCGGCAGCGCGGGGAGCGATGGAAATGCGAGCCGCCGGCATCTGGTCAGCAGCGACAGGCAGGCCACGGGAAGAAGGGGAAGACGCGCGATGGCGGCCACTTGTGCTCAGCCATCTCACTGCCATCTTCCTCACCACTCTTCCGCTCTCCCTTCCCTCTCCTCATTCAGGCGGCCGTCTCCCCGGCGTTCCGCAAAAGACGCAAATCAATGGTCGTCAACGAAGCTCATCATCTGTAGGCATGTCGCAGAGGAGGAGAGGAGGCTGCCCCCGTCTGCTCTTCTTCTTCTTTCCTCCCCCGTCCACCACTCAACGAAAGCCTTCTCCTTCTCCCCCAGTTCTTCCCTGGGTGAAAGCCAATTATTTTGTGCGTTCCTCCCAAGAATTCGTCGTCCGGCGCTGCACATTCGATGATGTCGTCTTGTCTGTCTCTTTCGGCTTTTTGATGAAAGTCATATTGATTCGGAATGAAGGGTGTCGGCGCTGGCGAGGAGCCGCTGCCGGGGAGGCCCCGACGAGAGAGGAGCCCGAGATTAGCCTCTTCTGATGCGGCGTCGCGACGCACGCGCGAGGAGGCGTCGTGTGGCAGCCGGAGGAAGAGAAAGAAAGAAGAAGGAGAAGGGCGGACGGCGCTTCTCCTTCTTCTCCTCGCGCCTTCTTTCCTCACTCTCCATTCCCAACACTCGCGCGTCTGCATCTGTGGCTGGGCTCCGCGCGCGCATTTTTGCGCACGCGCATGTGTGTCTCCGAGAGAGCGAAAGCTTCGAAGGAGAGGGGGGGGGGGGGGGGGACGAGGCCGCAGGCCGCCGCCGCTGGCAAGGCTCCCCCTCGACCAGAGCCGCGCCGCCCTCCCAGCTCGGGCGCCGCCGCCGCCGCTGGCGGCGGGCCTCCTCCTCCTCCTCCTCCCCGTCCACGGCCACCCCCTTCAATTCCAGTGAGTGCCATCGCGCACACACTGCTCCCTGGCCTGGCGCCCAAACTAATCGCTCACGTTTATCGTTGTGGATTTCGAGCGGTCTCACATCTTGCCTTGGAAGTGATTTGGAAAGAGCGAGAGCTGAGCCTTTTTGACGCCAATCCCTTCCATGTCATGATTCATTTACCTAGAAGTCTCAGCATCGCCCTCCCCCCTCGAGTCTCTTAATTTCCCACCCTCCACATCCATGTCGGTTCACGTCGTCTCAATCAACTTCAAGCAACTTATTGATCTCTCGAGGCAGATACCCGAGGGCTGAGGGCCGGGCCGGCGAGTCTCTCCGCGCCTCTAGGCACCCGCTAAGTCTCCCCTAGGTGTTGGACTTGCCACTACTTGCCTCAGACGATGATGGCGCGCGCTCCTCGCCTTTTCCTAGTTCTTGAAAGTGAACTACGACTTCTATCGTACTTCACTTGGCATTCGCCATGGCATTTCTCTTTTCGTACTTCACCTGCCCCTATCTTGCCTGTCCCTTCTGGTCACACACCGCTGAAGGTGCGTCTTAAGCCGTGTATGGACTCTGCACTGTACCTGGACTCGGATGGTAAGTGAACTGTTCCATACACGGCTCGAGACCACTCAGCCCTCCCTCGACAGGTCTCTCTTCCGTCCCTAATCCATTCACCCAACTGAACGAGCTTCGGCGTGTATTGTGCTCGATTCTCTGTTCCCCCACCTCCATGGCAGCCAGTCCACAGGCTAATTTCTGACTTCGACTTCTTCTTCGTCTTCTTCACATCATCAATGTGCGGAAAGATGGTCATCGATGCGTTTTGGCGAGTGCGTTTTCTCGTCGCCCAATATGAATGAATAAATAAATACACGCAGTGGCAGGACGAGGAGGAGATCGAGACGAGCCCCTCAAAGGCATCGACAGCCCTCCTTCGACCAGCGCCTCGAAGGCCACCTTCAACGGAAAGAGGGTCGCCTGCAAATACCTTCCTGGAAATGCAAAGAGCAACTCTGCTCTGCTCTCTGACGGGGCGAGTGTGCTACGATATCTGCGAGTGTCTGTTTCCTTAAGACGGCACCCGAGGACACACGGCATAGCACAGCCGCGCGCCTTCTCTCTTTCCCTCTGCAGGCCACGGCGGCGACAACTGTCGCGAGCTCGATGTTCGAAAGAGGGGAGAGGGGTGAGTGTGAAGCTATCTCGTTCGCTTCTCCTCCTCCAGGGGGCCTCTCCAGTCCCTCGGCTCGCGCCGAGGAGACCAGACCCTTTTCGACTAATAAAGCGCACTATTGCCGTGCGAAACCCAACGGAGGCGGCCCCACAGCCCGCCTGGCACATCTCCTAGGCAGGGTGCAAGGCGCAGTGTGAAAAGCTTTCTCTAGCTACAAAATGTGCAGAGACGGTGCAATGAAAATAGGAATTGTTTTGAATAAGGCATGGTAAGTGATCGACTACGATTATGTGCTAATGAGGCTGTTTACGAGTCTGCAGTAGGATATATGTACCACGAAAAAAACTTTCTCGATAAGGCCTCATGTGGCAGCAGAAAAGCCGCAGGAAATTGAAAGTGTTGAGCTCTTCCTCAGCTTCCATCAACGTCTTGGAAGTTTCCGACTTCAGGAGCAAAGTCGGCACACTAAAAGGACAAGACTCTTCGCTGGGAAAAGCGTGCATTTTCAAGCGTTTCCTTTCCTTAGGGTGGTTTTTGACACCATTTACGTCTATTTTGGAAGTAAAGCAAGTCGGTTATTAGGTCTCTTATGAAGGCTCACGTCAAGAGAAGGTACATCAGAGCGTCAATTTATAGTAAACCCGCAGATGATGAATGCCTCTCTAATAGTAGACGGACTTGAATCCAACGTCATTCACAGACTCGTAGACGACTCGCATTTTGATCTCCTTCGCTCCCTGTCTATAGCAATTACAGCAATACGTCGTCTTCTTTGAAGCCTTGACGACTTGCTCATACTGAGGGACCCTCAGTCCTCTCGTAATTTTATCGATGACGAGTAAGGATGACACTTGTGAGAGTACGAAGGAATGCTAATTCTCATTTGCTAGGCCAAATGTCAGTCCAAGTAGTCGCGTGAAGACTCAAGTGGACAGCGAAGCAGTCGAGGTCTCGAAGAGCAACCAATGAGGATGTGCGATCAGTGATCAGACGTCACCCGCCAGTCTCGTCTCCTCCCGCACAACCTGCCTGCTCCCGCCACTCTGCTCCCGCCGTTTGTGCGCGCATGCTGCGTCACAGACAATGTGCCAAGGCGGAGAGAGAGGTCGTCTGCTAGTCGCCTTCGCTTCCTCCACTTTCCGCCGATTCTCCTCGCGCTCCCGTCAGTGGCGCTTCAGCTTCTTAGCAGCCGCGGCTTCCCTCCTCCATGTCTAAAACCATCCGCGAGCCCTCTTTTCGTCGTCGTCTTAATGACTAATTTACGCATTGGTGAGCTGCCGTTAGCGGGGTGGGCGAGAGAGGGAGCCCCATCGCCGACCCGCCGGTCAGGATCCGCGCCTCTGTCATGCATTTGCGATGCTCGGAACTGGGCTGGGGTGGCCGCTCCGGACAACGTAGAGACGCTGAGGCGCGCCCAAACCGCTCGGATCATATGTCGGCAGTCGCCGAGACGACGTGGAGCCCGAAGACGTTGACGAGGAAGACGATCGGCCGTATTTATATAGGGGGCAAATGGTTTTTGAGTGGGCCGCTTCGTCTCATTGGCCGGGGCGAGCACGTGTAGGGAGGGCAGACGAGACGAGAGCCTCGGGGGCTTCAAGCAACGAGCGTTCACATAATTTAACGCTCAAGTCCGAGAGAGCTAGGCGACCAACGCGGCGAGACTGCTGCGGGTTGCGCGCGGAAGCACGAAACTAAAGGATACTAAACAGTGAAGCTTGCAGAGTTTCTTAAGTAGGACCTGTCTGTTCTTCACAGATGGCAAATCTTCTATCGGGAAAACTCAGCCTCGTTACAGGTATGTCGAGGTTATTCTTGCATGCAAAATGTGGAATGGGGGAAGTTGGCTGCAAGTTGCAAGAGTGGCCCAATCGTTGAATGCTCGATGAACAAGTTTTCTTATCGAGACGTGTTGTACTCAAAGGCGAGAACGAAGACGTGTTCACTTCACTGATCAGACCACAGCCGGCGGCCACATGGGGGGCCCACACACACATGAGTCAATGCTGTGTGAACTTTTACACTGAATTCTCCGTCTTGCAATCTCACGTTGCTTCATTTCCAGGAGGCGGTGGAGGAATTGGACGAGCGATCTGTGAGCGATTCGCTGGCCAGGGTTCTCGGGTACTTGTTGTGGATCGTGACCTGAAGGCGGCGGAGGCGACTCGAGATGCCCTTCCCTTCCTCAAGCACGCCGCTTTCGCCGGTGACGTCAGCAAAGCCGACGATGTAAGTGGGCAGTGAAAGCAGAGATTCCTATTCCGACCAAGAAGCTATGGAGAGAGAGAGAGAAGACGAGGAAGAGCAGAGCAAAAGTGCAAGTAATACACTTTCAGGTAACTCGGTTGCGTGAATTTGCTCTGAAGGAGTTTGGAGCACCGCCGAATGTGGTTGTAAACTGTGCTGGAATCACACAGGACAAGACTCTCGTGAAGATGACCGAGGCGAACTTTGACGCCGTCATCGCCGTCAATCTCAAGGGCACGTTTTTGGTGCGACTTCTTGATCTTTTCTCTATGATGGTATTTGCAGGTGATGCAGAGCTTCGTGCAGGCGGCCGTCGACACACAACGACCGCTCTCGGTCATCAACGTTTCGTCAATCGTCGGAAAGGTGTGCAAGAATGATTCCAACTCATGATGCCTCATAGGTCGGCAACTTCGGCCAGGTGAACTACGCGGCGTCAAAAGCCGGAGTCATAGGAATGACCAAGTCAGCAGCTAAGGAACTCGCCCTCAGGGGAATTCGAGTCAACGCGCTTCTTCCCGGGTTCATCAAGACCCCCATGACGGAGAAGATGCCGACAAAGGTGAGCTTCTTTTCCTACTTCGAGCTAGATCAGTGTGCCCTTTTGCTGCTAAAACAGAGGATGCGACAGGTTATGATTACGGCCTAACTGCGTCACAACTAAAAACAAGGGCGAGCAAAGGCCTCTGACAAGCCTCGAATTAGCGCTTTTCCCAGGGGAAGCATCGCACAAAGTACTCGTTGGTGGCACAAGAATTCTTGGTCTTGCCCCGAATTTGCGAGAGTATTCAGCCGGTGGCTTTTTAACTGCTTTCAAAGTGCAAGATGAAGTTTTGCAGGTGTTGGAAGGAATCTGTGCGGGCATTCCAATGGGCAGAATGGGCGAACCGCAGGAGATCGCCGATGCTATCGTCTTCCTCGCTTCGGACTTGTCGCGGTACATCACGGGTCAAGCACTGGAAGTCACGGGCGGCCTTCATATGTGAAGAGAAGCAGCAGAGTTCACAGCATTGGCTCCTTGTGTTTTTCGCTTTCACTCTCTCAGGTCTCAGTCAGTCACACATAGCAAACAAGGTTTTGTCGCTCTCCTCCACACCCCCACGCGAGATGAGAGTAATTCGTTCTCATAGTGTGCGGAGTTGTTCTTCAGACGGAACTGAACTTGGGTCCCGCTAGTTAGGAATGTTTTGTCTCAGTTTTTCATCGTCTCACAAGGTGCTCAATTATTTTTAGGCCTTTAAAGCGGGAAAATTGACTTTTGCCTATGCGCCGATGCAAACTCTTTTTGCGTCTATCATCTTTGAACGTTTCAAGTACTTTGTGAGGAAAAAAGTCGGGTTCCTACAGCTAGAGCACGAGATAGCACAAACTACAAGAAGAGATTTCTATGAATAAATTCATTGTTGGTGGCATTTAGGGACACCTGACTGTGGGTCTCCCCCTTCCCTTCTCTCTTTCTCCCTCTTCGACTGCAGCAGTTCTTCGAAGATTTTCAATTAACATTTACCGTAGACAAGCAATTGCATGATCTCATCGTTAGCAAAAAATCAATTATTAAAGGAGTAAGAACAAGAACACATGTTTTTGGAGAAAAGAGAATGTCAAGAAACCCGAAACCAAAATCGATTCGAAAAATAACTTGGATATCCTGATTTATTGATCGTTTAGCTTGAAAAGACAGACAGTGAATGGGAAGGTAGAGAGGAAAGCGAGAGATGGAGTAATTTGGTCAAAAAATTTGGGGTTACGGTGACTGCTCTGGGGATTCACTCGTTGTGGATTTGATCGACTCGTCAACCGAGACATCATCAAGTGGATTGCAAAGGCAAAGGCGAACATCGCCGAGGAGAAGCGTGCCACGTTCGATTCTCTCGTCCATCATCAGACTCATTTCATCTTCCGGACGGCGGCGATCGGCGCGATCACGCGTCGCGTCATTCCGCTGAGACCCGCTGAGGGGGACGGACTGACGACGGACGGACTCTCCTCCGTCTCGTCCGGTGGCAGCGGCACGGTTCCCGGTGGACTCGCCGCCATCTCCGACGCCGCTCGCATAGCCGCTGCTCGAGCTGCCGCTTGTGCCGGCAACAGTGACGGACGTTCCTCCGACGACGGCGTCCGCGGTGCGCCCGCCGAGGCTTGACCGTTTGCCGCCACTGCTGGTCGTTGCTCGGCCCGACTGCAAATGGCCGAGAGTCGAGGCAGCAAACGAATTTGGGGAGAAATGTGCTTTAGACAGAGGGGGGCAAGCCGGGGGGATAGAGGTGCAAATGTTCTCACTTGTTCCGACCTGCATGGTTTCGCGAATTTCGGCAATCGTGGCGTGACTCGACGTTCCCATCCGAGGACCACATTGGCGGCCATGAGATTGCAGATGCCCGACCAGGCCGTGATTAGCGTCGCTCGTTCGAACGGCTCGAGCGGGCCGCTCTTTCGTCGCGACGAGATCACATCGACAATTACCTGCAACGAGCAGCCGAGATGTGTGTGGTCCGATCTCTGTTGCTTGAGAGACGCTTGACTCTACTACGCCGGAAGGAGTTCGAGAAGGAGCCAAGACTCGTAGTCAGATGTTTTCTCTAATGCAAGTTGTGGGTGCATGTGAATTGGCGGCCGTTGACCTTTTCTCGAAGAGCGAGTGCGAGAGGGGAATTTCCAATACTGGGCGACACCCCCACCACCACTACTGGCGCTCTTGGCTTTCTACTTCTTACGGTATGCCATGTGGGAGAACCGCTCGCGTGCACAAACAAAAACACGAGAGTGGAAATGAGCGTTTACCTCTGGGAGAAGGCGGAAGAGCACTTCAAAGTTGTCCGGCGTGAGTTGAGGGATCATCGCGCGGTGCATGCCACCAATATCTTGCATCATGGAGATAAAGTCGGCCACCGTGTGCGCCTCGTCGGGGTTGCGCTCACCAAAGGTGCCCACGGCTTTTACCAGAGTCTACGAGAAAGGAGCCGATACACGGATTTGAGTCCACCTCACCTGCTCCAAGGATAACACAATTTTCTTGATGGTCTCGTCGCGTTTCCAGTCGCCACCTGGGGGCACGTGGAAGAGGTTGAGCAGCGTCGGCCGATAGTTGAACAAAGACTCGAAGGCCCGCAAGCCCATGTCGAAGAGGCATCCGAAGTGTTCCGGCCATGAAGAAAGCAAGAGATCAAGTTGGTCGCGAGTTACACCGGTGAGTGCTTTCTATGAAAGAGACTACAAACTAATCGGGAGCACTCACATCCTTGTTGAAAGCACCAAGGGTTGACGACATGGCCGATGGTGGGGCGAGACCGACGGGTAGAGGAAGCCGGTAAAGAAAAGGACGTGCAGGTGATAGGCGGCTGCGGGGAGGAGGAGGAGGTGGAGGGGTGGAAGGTGCACCTCGGCCCCGAATACCCGCCCCTCCTCTCTCTTGCCTTCGTGCCACCACACTCATGAAGCCATGGCAACAACTCTACCGCTGAACAAGCTGCTGAGGCCAGCAGCATTTCCACCTTTCTACTTCTGGTTGAAGGGACCAACTACGCAAGCAAGATACCAACATCTATTTGCATCACAAGTCAAGTCTCCAAAACATATGTGCAAAGGGCAAGATTAGAGGGGAGCAAAGGAATTGCGTATGCTGGTGAATCAGAGCACAAAGAGAGTCAGATTTAGAGACTAGTGTCTTTCAACCGATTTAGGAGTGCGCCTGAAATGCTCCAGTTCTTCGGAGCTAAACTTGAAGTTGTCGAAGTTGTCGAAGCTTCCAGCCTAAAGCACTCCAATGACCTGCTACAAAAAGCTTATACTCCATCACGCAGAAGATCATCCTTCTCTGTACTTCCCGCCTTGAGCCTTCGCGCACGCGGTGCGTCATACGGCCGATCAAAGTGCTTTCGATACTGTTCGTCAGAATCGGGCGCCCTAAGAAATGGAAGGCTGTGCAAGAGAAACTAACCGGGGTTGATCACGACTCGCAGTTCCTTCGTTAGGCCATTGAGCTTCAGAAACGACTGCGAGCATCAAAACAATCGCAGCGAGAAGAAGCGAGACGCGACGTTGCAGCATCGTAGCGAGAACTGGAGGCTCGCGCCTTGAGGACGAGCGGGTTTGCGTTGCACAAGAGATCCACCCCAAAGAGCCAGCCACACGACGCCTCCACGACGAACGAAAGCTTTTATTGGAAGAGAACTGGCAAAGGAGCAATTCGCGGTCACGTGCAAGCATGGTCTTCGCCCTGACCTTAGATCGTGGTGTAGAAGGGATAAAAAGTGGCAAAGTGACATCTCATTCGGTTTCAAAAACCCATACAACCAGTGTGTTCTACAAAGTTCTTGCTTATTAGGATACGCGTGAGTGAGAAAGCTTATGAGCAGAGAAGGAATGAACCAGGGGGGATATGAATGTTGCTTTAGAACGGCAACCGTTACAGTTAGCAAAGGGTCAAGGAGAAATGAAAAGGAGGGTTCAAAGCTCAAACATATGATGGAAACAATCGCACATGTCTATTCGGCCGAACATGTTTGTACCGGACATGACGAACCACAAGAGAGGGTGGCCTTTCTTGTCGTATTTGTTCGCTGAGATCTCCTAGGTTAAAAATTCGTTAAGGCACAAAGAGCGTTGACGAACCTCAAGGCCTTTCGGAAATTTACTAGCATCAACGTATAGCTGGCGGTGTCCACATTCGATGAACCGACCTCTGCCTTCTGAGTGAGTCACGTAAAATGTACAATCGTGACGGCTAGACAAAATAAGGATTGCTGCTGGACTTACGGAAGAATTCCTTTAGAGATGTCTTCCAGGCCACAATAGTTCGTGAGACCCGTGATGGGATCGTAGTGAGGAAGTTCGTATTCCTGCGTCTTCTCTTCTGCTTCAACGAGTGATGTATCCTCTTTGGACGACAGCCCATTAGCACTTCGATAATCTAAAACATTACTTGTGACTTCTGTCTCACCCGAAGAATTTTTATCACATTTGTTGGAAGATACGCTAGTTGTGGCACTGGTGCCTGAATTTGCATTTTTATGAAACAAACTTGATGATAACTCACTTTTCTTGTGGCCATTAATTAATGGCGCGTCATTTTGAACACGAATTCCAGAGTGTTCTGAAGAGAATATTTCTTTTCTTACGGACTCTTACCGGAAGACGATTGAATACTTGCTTCCTTGGTTGGAGATTTTCCTGTCATCACATGACCAGGTGGAGGAAGACCTGAAAATTCTGATTCTTCATCGAAAAACTGACCGCGATAAACGATGCGAGGCTTCTTCGGTGTTCCAGCAGCCTGTTCTTCAGCTTCAAATGGTTTTATCTAGAGATCGCAGCACACGAACCATTTGCAGGCGCATTTCTTTCAGTATTTGTCATGTCAACAGCTGGTCCCGTGGAATTAATGGTGATGGAAGAAGTATGCTGATCGTCGTGACTCGGTTGCACTGGAAACGTTTGACACTCTTAGCAAAATGCAAGTGTTGACAAACCTTTGAAGACCATCTTGAGGCTTTGATGACCTGACGAAGTGCCTGAAATGGACAGACTTGGGCAACTTTCTCGCGAAAGAAACCTGATCCGTCGGGTGATGGACCATGTGAAGAGGAACTGGAGGGCGGGACGGCTGAACGGTCAGTCACAAGAAGAACAAGCAGTCTTACCTCTGTAGGTGACACCTGGCGGCGACGTTTTCTTCTGTGTCGACGTTTCAGTAGCGGGGGCTAAATTTATTCGGCGTTATTGATTTTAACTGTGTTTCTGGAAGAAAGCATGCAAAGCTCACGGAAATTCACACGTTTGATAGTGATGGAAACTCCGCGAACACCGTCTTCATTACCTGGCCGTTTCGCAGTTTCGTTTCTTGGAGCTGAAAAGCATACATTCTTGTATGAATGCACATACCAAGATCTTCAGGAGACAGCATAAGAATAAGCGGCGGCACTTTGCGTGTTTCTCCATCTGCAAAATATTCTCCTTCCTTCTGTTTTGGTGATTCAGCTACCTGAAGCAACGGACGTGCCGGAGGGCTTTCTTTTCTTGCTTCTTTTCAAGGAAGAGTCTGCAAGCGACAAGCAAAGCATTCACTTCCCATTCACCTTACCGGATTCCTCGCGTTCCGTTTTTAACTTTCTAGACGTTGAAGGCTCTTCGGAATTGTGAGAAGGGGTGAGAATCAAAGGTTGTTGTGAAAGTGATTCTGAACATGGCGATCAAAAAATGTTTACGATTGAGGAATAATTACCAAACGGAAAGCTAGCTCCGGGTTGGAGGAGCAGACTGGAGACTCCATGAAGAGCGACGACCCTTCTTCGCAGTGCTTCGGAAGGACTCTCACATATATCGAGTACAATCTTATCAAGGCCGACGTATAATTCTCCACCAACTAAACGAATGAATAGCAAAATACGAGCCCTTACATTTAAAATCACAGCGATCCGAATCGGACGTGTCAGATAATCGAACCTTCTTCCACGTGATACAGCTCGGAATCATAATTGCATAAATTCTGCAGGCATCAAGCCAAAACTAGTTCGTACAAACAAAAATTAGTCCACAGATACGCAACCCGGTCAATTATCGCCCCCGGCGCGAAGCGCCGGGGGAAGTTTCCTTCGGTCGGGCCCTTTTACTCCCCTTAAGATCTGAAAACTCCCAGTTCTGGCGGCCCAAGCAACCTTTTGAGGCGCTCTAAAGCGCAGCATCAATGCGACTACTTCCTCTACCCGCCAGTTTTTAAATCTCAGAAAAAGGTGGAATCGCAGCCGAGAACTGGAAGTTTTCAGAGTTCTCTGAAAAGTGTGACTATGTTTGTGTGTATGTCACGCAGAACGTTCTAGAAGGTTTGTCCGGAGCACCTCAGTACTACCTCCCGCCCGATTCAAACACCTATTTCTACTACCGAGCAGCCACGAAGGCTGCCACTAAAGGACCCGTCGAGAAGCCACTAGAAGCTTCGAGAATGTTCTAGAGCAAAGAAGCTAAAGAAACTGTCAACTTTTCTCCGGCTTGCCGCTTGAGTGCTCCCGTTAGAGAAAAGCCCGTGCAATTTCTATCTCGATAGAGGCCCAAAGGGCGAGAAAAGGGGGAAGTTTCCTTTGGT
>JAQIXL010000737.1:0-25604 GCA_034700245.1 Poikilolaimus oxycercus
GTCAAGGTACAAACGTACTAACGTTAGTGATGCCTTCAAAAGCTTCAGCATCGAGACATCTCTATCAGGTCAAGGTCCCAGTGTACTAACGTTGGTGTTGGGTCTAAGGCTACAGTTCCGAGGCATTACTAATTGGTCAAAGGTACTAACGTACTAAGACTTGTGATGCCATCAATAGCTTCAGCATCGAGACATCTCTATCAGGTCAAGGTCCCAGAGTACTAACGTTGGTGTTGGGTCTAAGGCTACAGTTCTGAGGCATTACTAATTGGTCAAAGGTACTAACGTACTAAGATTTGTGATGCCATCAAAAGCTTCAGCATCGAGACATCTCTATCAGGTCAAGGTCCCAATGCACTAACGTTGATGCTGCCATCTAACAATAAGACTTTTATTTTGGCCTTATTTGATTACTAACCCACATTTGCATACGCATTAGCATACCTAATTAGCATACGCATTTGCATCAGCATTCGATGCTGAGTCGATTGGCATAGGTCCCGACCAGGCCGGCCATTCCTAAGGCCTTCAAGTGACCATTTTGTCACAAGCGTGACAAAATGTGACGTTCGCGACATCAAAGTCTATAAAGAAGGGGACCGTTATCCTAACGAAAACGGCTGAAAACGAAGACGACCACTCTAAGCAGCCACCATCAACATCGGAACTCTCACAGCACGAACCCGAGAGCTGACTGATCTCCTGAGAAGAAGAAGAGTCGACGTAGCATGCACTCAGGAGACGAAGTAGAAGGGGAGAGGAGTTAGGAAGACTCAAATCGACTACTAGGCAGTGAGAAGCTGTGGCCTGAAGAACATCAAGGACTCCAAGGTCATTCCTGGTGACAGTTGCCTCACCCTACATCGAACGCTTATCCTCGACTTCTGGTCAATCGCAAGCGTCAACAAGTCGAAAGGAACGAATCAAATGGTGGAAGCTGAAGGACACGACAGGACCACAACAAGCTTTGATCGAATCTCTGCCAGCCCTTGGAAGTACCCGAGATGAGTCTTGGACTCGCCTCATGACTCAAATCCATGAGACTGCGACCCTTCTAGTGAGAAAGACAAAACCTGGAAGAAGAAGGATTGAGAAGACGACTTGGTGATGGAACGAAGAAGTTCAAGCTGTGATCGCGGAGAAGAAGAAGGCTTATGGCAGAAGACCCGTTTAGAACAAGCTCGGAACATCTACAAGGAAGCTATACGGCAGCCAAGCAAGTTGTTCAAGAGGTTAACAAGGAAGGCGTCGCAGAGTTGTACGGCAAGTGGACACTCCCGAAGGCGGTCGGAAGCTGATCTACCGCTTTGCCCGAGCCTGAGCTGCAGCCACGCGTGACATAGCCTAGTTCGAACAAGTCAAGGATGAACATGGAAGGACCTTGAGAAGACCTGAAGAGATTCACGACCGCTGGAGAAGACACTCCGAAGCAGTCTCGACGCAGGAATTCGATCATCCACAAGCTCTCGACCAGCCTCCAGAGATTGAAGCCGTGCCACCCCTTACAATTAGATGTTTCATCTTTTTGGGTTCATCCTTTTACACTTTTTCGTTTTTCAAAATGGTTTTCATCCTTTCATCCGTTCATCCGATTCCTTCATCCTTTTACACTTCATCCGATTCTCAAGTCTGTTCATCCGTTCATCCTTTCATCCTGCTTTCATCCTTTTACACGGGCCCAGCAACTGGCTACCTGGAACTCCTAACAATCAAGTATGGTTTCTCTTCAAATAATCTTTGACGTTGCTGTTTAGCCCGATCCGGAAGTGTGCGTGACGATGTATACAAACGCAGGAGGAACGCTGGAAGAATGGGACAACTATCCGTGCACGCTGGTTGGTTCCATAAGAAAGTTAAACGAAACGTTATTGTTACAGTCAATGCGTAATGGAATATGCATGAAAGCCGCGACGCTTATTACAGCTGGATGAGTCCCGTGCATTCGACGCTCGCTGTTATTAATACGGAATATCTGACATATCACAATGCCGCGGAAGTTGGGAAATCGAGGTTCTCCGATTTCGACCATTTTTGGATATGTTATAGTGCTCGGCGAGCTGAATCGAATGCGCTTTGAGCCGATCAACTCCCAGGGGCGGTTTCTTGCCTTTGGACCGCTCTTACTCGGAGTGGCTAGGCCCGATCGTCATGAAACTTGGCCCGCTAGTGCAACTCAAAACAATGGTATACAACATGTGGGGGTTTTGTGGCGACCAGAGGTGCCTTTTAAATAAAGTTGCTACAACTGAAAACTACCGTAAACCGAACAGGATGCGTCCTTTCGAGTCGGCTCAAAGCGCATTCGATTCAGCTCGCCGAGCACTATAACATACCCAAAAATGGCCGAAATCGGAGAACCTCGATTTCCCAACTTCCGCCCCTATGCCCCATTTTCTGATTCTATGGGATATTTTGTATTAATCATGAGCACTAACTCATGTTTTAAACTAGACAAGAAATTTCATTTGTCATCAATGTCACGTTTTGGCAGATGTTTTGGCGTGTATGTCGTTTTAAATGATCTTTCTGATCATGATAATCTGCCAAAGAAGGCCTCTCGGAAGCCACTCCCTAACCAATATAGCCCACGGAAGTCGAATCAAGCTCAGCTAGGTGCATGCACGTTGGAATACTACCTGCCATGAATGCGGGCATGTGTGCTTTTTACTAATTTCTCAGTATTAGTGCTCAAGTGCTGCCCCTGTGCACTGACAAGTGGCCAATTTTTGGTATGTAACACCTTGCAGTTGAAGCACTAAGCGGTCAGAGCGGCTCTTGTCAGCCGCTCTGGATCGGTGTGTGTTCGCGGTCCTGACACTTAAAGGCACGCAAACATCCGATCATTGGCTCACATGTCGCCGGTGTCACTGCTTCAGGAAGAGCTTCTTTCTTCAAGCGTTTCTTTTCATGCTCGCGCTCATTGGGGCGGGCGGCCGCAACCCAAAAAGAGAGGATCGGCCCGCCCGCCCGAGGCCGTCCAGGCGCGGGCAGTTAATGGACGACTGTCGCAAGCGTCGTGGACTGGAATTTCGCTCTCCTACGACCTGAACTCCACCTGCGCCCATCAGCCTTCAAGCGCACGCGAAAATGGATTGGAGCATGTTATGGTGGAGAGAACGGCAAGAGAAGGAGAGAAAAAGAACGAGAGAGTTGGGTGATGGAGGATGGTCTGATACTCATCCTGATGCTAGCAGAGTTTCTTCCTTAGCAGACTGTCAACTATTCGAAGTAAGATAGACATTTAATGAAACATTCGAAAGAGCAGAGAAACGGACCTCTCAAAGCCATTATCCAAATGTGCGAAAAACACCGTGAAGAGGTCGTTCACGGCGGTCCCATTCTTGGTCGGCATTCGTTTCTTTCTTTGTCTTTTGAGTAGCAATTGTTCAACCGAAAGATGTTATCATGAAGAAAAGTTAACTTTGGGAAAGTTTGTGGCGGCCGTCTGTAGAAACCACGTCGGCATTGCTTGGGTGAGAAGGCAGCAAGGGCACCTTTGGCTAAAGGGGTTTTGCCGTTTAAGTTTTTGCTGCCATAAAAAACCCGACGGCAGCGTAGTCTACTTCACTTGGTCGGAATTCTTTCTTTCTTTGTCTTTTGCAATCGATGTAATCGGCTTTTTTTGCAGATGCGCCCCTGGGTCTTGTTATTGCACCTTGGCGACCCTCGTCGTGGCGAGCCCCTATTTGCGGATTCCTAATTGCGGACTGCACATTTGCGGAGATCTCATTTGCGGATTTTTTTTGCGGACGGCGTCTTTGCGGAGGTCTCATTTGCGGACGGCACATTTGCGGACCGAACACTTACGGACCCTTGCCTAACCAGCCTCTTCCATCGAAGAGCAAACTTCCTTCAACAACTTGTTCTGCAATGCCCTAGAAGCTTCTAGAAGAAGTCCGAACATTCTGGAAGGTTTCAGAACATTCCAGAAGGCGCTCCAAGCAGTCGAAGTTCGCCATTCTAGCAAGCAGCTATATCTTTTCTGTGCATATAGCGTTCGAAACAGACCTCCTTGTCATGTACCACCCTCGACCTGGTTGATTTGAGAAGCTCAAATGCCGAACTTCGACTGCTTGGAGCGCCTTCTGGAATGTTCTGAAACCTTCCAGAATGTTCGGACTTCTTCTAGAAGCGTCTAGGACATTGTGGAAGAAGTAGTTGATGGAAGTTGTGTTCTTTGATGGACGAGGCTGGCTGGCAAGGGTCTGCAAGGGTTCGGTCCGCAAATGTCTCGTCCGCAAATGAGATCTCCGCAAAGACGCCATCCGCAAAAAAAGTCCGCAAATGTGCGTCCGCAAATGTGCAGTCCGCAATTAGGAATCCGCAAAAATGGGCTCGCCTATTGAAGGACTTACGAAGAGCATCACGAGGACATCTTGTTCGCCACCCGGTGTCGCCCAGCGAATCGATCCACCGAGGCTCGTCGCGAGAAGACCGTGTACTGCGAGAGCACAGACCAACCTGAACGTAAAACAGAAATTTATTGAAGAATCATTGTCGTTAAGAAGTCTGTCATCCAGAGCATTACAAAGTCAAATCTAAAGCCGAAAAGAGCTGTAACATACGAGGATGGGACGAGAGAGACGAGCGGCGGAGGCGGCCATCGTTTGGCGTGAGGCAACCGCCGAGTGAAACGCGTCGCGGCCTTTCTTTACACCACGCAACTATCGATTATTCTTCTTGTCTCTTTGAATTCTTACGAAATTCTTGCAGTGAAGAAGATTTCAGAGTACATAAAAGCGAATTTTATTCTTGACACAAACATTGAAACCACAAAAGTACAGCAACACAAATAATTGGGAACTTTTCGGTTCAGTTTAGGTCCTGGAGGAAGCGACGCTAAACTGTTCAGACAACTCGCGAGGAATTGTTTGTCACGATGACTGACGGCGCACCACGAGCCATTGCCTTCTTCTTGCCTTCCATCTCAGCCTCCGCGTTGACGAAGACCCCGAAGACGAGCCAGACAATGAGACTCTCGTAGATGAGAAAAAGCGCGAAAGCGGCGTCCACAAACAGGTGCCACTCTAAAATACGGAAAAAAGGTTTTGAGAACGTTTTTGTTTTAAATCATGCTTGTGTGAAAAAAAATGAACTCACTCCACCCATCGTCATTGCCGAAACTTGCTGGGCCTTCCACAGCGACATAGATGAAGCAATACAATCCGTATACAGCGTAGCCAATCTAAAAATCTTATTTTTATTTTTTTAAACAAACGCTGAATAATCCGAGGTGAAAAACTGCTTCCGAGGACTTGACAACGAGACAGTAGATCGCTTTGCACATGGCGTATACAGAGTACATCTAAAAGTAAGGAATGACTTTGAATGACTCACGAAGAGGACACAATATCCGAGAGGTCGAAGGAGATTAGCCGACGGGCTGAAGACTTCAACGCCAGCGTTAAGAGCAAAAAATCCGTGCGTGACGAGGGCGATGACGAAACCGACCTGGAAAAAAATTATGAAAAAGATAAATGAAATTCGATTGAAGAAAATCGAGAAGACATACGAGCACTGGACGAGAGAGGCTGCCCGAGTCGAACATTTTCTTGCGATGAAGAAAGATCCCAGCTGCCGCCGCCGTCTTCGCTCTTTTTCTTCGCAATAGCAAACGATTGATCCGCCTTGCGACAACTAACGATATTATGAAATCCGCCACGGACATGTGTGCGGGCAAAAAAAACATCGTGCAAGAAGAGTGAGAGCTGCGCGCTAGAAGGGCAGTTTTATTCGCAATTGTACTTTTTCAGCCTGCATGCAAGATCGAATTTTGCACGTTTTATTTCGATAGATGACTTCAATTTTGTGATTTAACACGAATGAGTGATTTATCACAATCAAACAATGACCAATGGCTCTTCGGTCTTCTTGTTGCAACTGCGACCGGCGTTGAGAAGCTTCGCGAGAAAGTTCTCCAGCGAAGCCTAAAAATTCATTCGAATCAACGTCTTTTTCACAAAAACAAACCTGCGTGTTGGCCGCGCGATGGTAGATCTTGAAGGCGCGGAAGATCATGACCGACTGCCAGGCGAGGAAGGACGCGAAGAGAATGTTGAACACGAGCGTCTCCCCTAAAATACGGGTATAAGATTAAAAACTTTTTCACAAGAAAGCGTCTATGAAAATTTCAAGCCGCCCACTCGATAGTCGAACATCCGAGACAGTCGTGAAGAGGTATGCGAAGCCGTAGAAGAAGTAAGCGGACAAAAAGCACTGAAATAATTTTTTTACAACATAAAAATTCTGCAAACGAACCGTGAAGAGCCCAAGAGGTGCGATGGCACCAGCCGACTTGAAGAGCAGTCCGTAGACAGCGCAGATCACATTGAATACGACGCTCACCTGAAAATCTCTCTGTTGAGGGTAACTGCAGTAATCTAGAAAGGAGCATGACCATCATGTGTCGTTCGCCGCCAGGTTTTGCCCAGCGGATCGAAACCCCGAAGCTGACCATGAGAAGGCTGCCAGAGCACAGACCAGACCAACCTGAACGTATTTACAATATTTAAAACAGAAATTTATAGAAGAATCACTGTCGTTAAGAAGTCTGTCATCCAGAGCATTACAAAGTCAAAACAACAGCCGAAAAGAGCAGTAACATACGAGCATGGGGCGAGAGAGACGAGCGGCGGAGGCGACCATCGTTTTGCGTGAGGCAAACGCCGAGTGAAACGCGCCGCGGCCTTTCTTTACACCACGCAATATCGATCAATTTCTTTGGTCTGCGGGAATTCTTACGAAATTCTTGCAATGCGTTACCTTTTCTGACACAGTTCATAAAAGAGAATTTTATTCCTTACGCAGGCATCGAAATCACAAAAGTACAGCAACACAAATACAATAATTGGGAACTTTTCGGTTCAGTTTAGGTATTGACGGAATGGGCGATGAACTGTTTAGACAACTCGCGAGGAATTGTTTGTCACGATGACTGACGGCGCACCGCGAGCCATTGCCTTCTTCTTCTCTTCCTTCTCAACCTCCCGTTGACAAAGACCCCGAAGACGAGCCAGACAATGAGAGTCTGGCAGACAAGAAAAAGCGCAAAAGCGGCCTCCACGAATAGATGCCACTCTAAAATACGGAAAAAAGGTCTTGAAAACTTTTTTGTTTTAAATCGTGCTTATGTGAAAAAAATAAACTCACTCCACTCATCGTCGTTACCGAAACTTCCTGGGCCTAGCACGGCGAGATCGACGAAGGATTACAAGCAGTATAGAGAATATCCAACCTAAAAATCTAGTTTCACACAGAAAAAAATGTTCCAGAAAAAAAATGAATCTCCTGAGTGATTGTGAAAGGCTTCAAGCAGAAAAAAAAATGGCAAAAGTACGACGGTCGAGTGGTTGCTCGTGGGAGTTCGCAAACTCTTCCGATAACCCTCGAGCTCCGGACCGACGCGACTCTGGGCATTAGCGCCGAGTTTTGGTCTGATTATATACCCAGCAATCGCCTTGCCTCGTAGTTGAAGCGGGTTTCATCGATTTGTGTGCATGCAAAGCCTCGTAGCTCTGGAGGCTTTTGCGCCTCTCGATAGGGCGGATCTCATACGCGATTTGAGTGTGGGTCCGGAAGATACTCGGTGCTCAAATATGCTCTCCTCAACAATAGGAGAGGTAGACTCGTCTTAAGCAATAGACAGACGAAGAACAAGAGCCATAGACGGCGTCTGATTGTGAGACAGAACAGTGGGCCTTATGTGAGAGAAAGGATCCTCGGTATTACCTTTCACTGCTTCTCTGGTACACGCTGCAAGCCGCTTCGCCTGTTGACCTCACGCCTGCCTACTCTCTTCGTCCCTTTCACAAATCCTTGTCAGTCACATCTGTAAGTTTCTTGTTTATGTACATACTTGTATTTTCTTTCTCCAGGAATCAACGGAGCATTTTGACGCTCGAGGCGTGGAGAGAAGTGGGCGTGCTGCAAGTGTCGAACGAAGGAATTTATCTTCCTTTGCGCCAAAAGCTCCGCCGATTGCTTATCCCCAGGTAATTTTCACCAGCCTGATCCAGTTCGTTATCAGGTTGGAAAATCCTTGAGTTAAATTTCTTAAAAACAGCCTGAAAGCTTGGAAACGACGACAAATTTCCGCTGTCCGAGCTGGATCAGCTTCAAAACAGCTTGGAAACGGTATATTTCGCGCCATTATAAACTGGCTTTGAGCCACATTTTCGACATTTTGAACTTTGGATCGGTTATTATCACTGATTGTGAGGGTGAGCTGCTTGTTCTCGTGATACAATCTTTCCAAGACGATTTGAGCATTGCCGAGGATTTCTTTGAATATTTTTCTGCTACTCGACATCTTCTCGAGGTGGATCCCTCGTTGTACTGTGTTTCTGCTTGGAATGACAACGGCAAGAAGGACCTCATCGACATCAGTGAAAAGGGCGCCCGACTTCTTCATCGCAGCGACTTCTTTTCGGGTTTGGGGTGGATGATGACCAAGTGTGTTCTTTTAAGAATTTCCTTAACCCTGTTCTCAAACGGCTTTGGACCGAACTCGGCCCGATATGGCCCGATGGCTTTTGGGATGATTGGATACGCGATCCTCGACAACGGAAAGACCGCGCCTGTATTCGGCCTGAAATTTCTCGAACCGCAATGACAGAACATGGAAAATCTGGTGCTAGCCAGTTAGTTATTCTAGTAAAGCTAGTTTATTCTTCAGAGGACTTTTCTTCTCCAAGCACTTAGGACGAGTCTATCTTAATCAGCAGTACGTAAACTTTACTCAGCTCGACATTCAATACCTCATAAAGGAAGACTATGATCCATGGTTCAAAAAAGAGGTTTAATAGACGTTATCTTCAAGAAGACCATAAACATCCAGGTCTACGAGAGTCCTTTGCTTTCGATTCATGAGGTCTTTTCAAGCAAATTAGCTGAAAGAGCAAAGAAATGCCGCGTTGAATACACTTCCCTAACCAGCTATCTCAACATTGCCGACCGACTAGCCTTGATGCAGGACTTCAAGGTGAGTTCTCTTCGCATTCAACTAACAAACAAAAGCAAACCAGGCAGGTGTTGGTCGCACGGCGTATCAAGGAATCGTTTCGTGCTTCATTGGTAATCGACGGGTTTACCTTGCGAGAGATCGGCGTTTCGTCACTCAATATGATCCAGCATGGGAGGCACCCGAATAGAAGCTCTTTTGTTTCTCTTTTATCTCCATTACTCAATGAGAGAAAAAAACAAATCAAACTCGGAAACATTTGAAGTTCCAAACCGAATACCGCTAGCTGAAACTTTTTTTTTCAAAAAGTATTAAGTTCAACCACCAGAAGAGCAAGAAGAAACCAGCGATAGACTTTGAGTTCTCTCGGTGAATGGCAGACTATCAAATAGACGGTACCCGCTCCCAGAACAACAGACAATGTCGATGTGATTCTCTTCAGAAGCGTTACAGCTGATGAATCCACATATTCGAGAAGAAAATATTCCTCCCAGATGTTTTTATTGACACGAACTTGTACAAACACCTTAAAGTGCAGACAGAAGTCCGTGCACAGGGGTAGAGATAAATGAGAGGACAAGATACACACAGCAACCGACAAGGCCCTAGTCGTCAAGGTAGAAAACCTCAGAAAACCACGTGGGAAAAGCTGAGGAAAGACCTTGACGACGTAAGGCGACTGGGGAAAGTGAGCACGAAATGTGAGGAGTCACACCAGTCTCGGTGCTTCTTCTCCTAACATGGGGACGAAGAGACAGAGGGAGGGGGCACGGACACGAGCAACGAGGAGCCAGCCGGGACATGGCGAGTAACGACTTGAGCGACGAGACGAGTAGATAGAGAACGGAGACCAGCCTAAACGGAGACCAGTTCTTCGACGTCTCTCCTCGATGTCAAGCTTCCAACTCGTCTTCTAATTGTAAGCTAAAGCTGCTTTGCAAACCACTGCGTAGGCTACTGACGGCGGACCACTGCGTAGGCTACTGACAAGCTGACCTAATCGTCTTCCTCTCCAAAGCGATCAACTCTGTTTGTGCCGATGAGACACCGAAGTCGTGGCCGATTACCTCAAAACAAGGTCGATAACCAGCGGCTTCTTGCCTAAACGTTGGACTTACGTGTTTTTTTTTAGCAAATTCATGAATGTCCACGGAAACTCTTTTCAATCAACAAACTTTACGTTTCAATCGCTTCGACAATCTTGATCTTTTCAAGCCAAGTGAGCCCTTCGCGAAAAGCGCCAGTCGACTTCATGCGGCCTCCTTCCATCTGAGTTGAAACGAATTTGATTTGAAGACCGAAGCAAAACTTTCTGAGCGTATCTCCTTCTCAAATCCTCTTTATCGTGAAACAGATGATAAGTTGTACTCCAAGAGATGCCAAATCGCTGTGCCACTTGATGCATTTGATTGACGAGATTCTCTGCTTGACCTCGGCGACCTCTGCAAAGCAGGTTCAGGCAAATATTCTGAATATGTTTCAGTTGTGTAACTTTTACTCAGAGATAATGGCGACGCACTGTTGTCGCTATGCATCGATTGCAAAAACGTTTGATATGAAACCAAGACCTCACTCTTCAACTGCATCGACGACAACGATTCGCTCTCTTAGTGAACGACGCGTTTGCTTGGGCGGCCGAGGAAGACGCAATTCTCTTGCTGAGTCCATTTTGACTTTCTAAAATTATAGGTTCCAGAGTCTGAGCATTTTATGGTGATTCGAAAACAAGCGATAGTTCGTCGAAAATTAGGCATGAAACACGAGAAAAGGAGAAGGAAAGTGGAAGAAGACAACGTTGAGTTGGGGCCTGTGGAGGGAAGTTCTTGATTCTCTTGCGGGGCTGCTCGTCGCGGCGTTTGAACGGCGCCGCATCGAAAGAAGAAACTTGAAAGACGCCCTCAATTCTGCTCACTCCATCTCTGTTTCGTCTGTTTTTCGCTGTTTCCAGTACTTTTCTCGTCCTGGGGAACTTCTCTTTCTCGCAGCACAAGAATCACTGACTCTGTGACAAACTTGAGCAACGGCAGGTTGATTCGGAGAAAAGGGATTCACAAAGAGCAAAAATCGAATTGAGCAAAACTTACAAGCGAATGCGATTTGATGAAACTTATGCAATCACTGCATCGCCGTATACACACCCATTGTTCGAATAACCAAAACGCTTTTCAAATGGAATGGCTGAAACTCACTGCTTGAATGCCTTCAGAATTGCGAACCCACCCACTCTCCACCCCCTTGAAAGATTTTGACGTGTGTCAGACGGACTGAACATGAAAGTCATCTTCAGCGAACCTTTTTCTCATCTTCTGGTCGGTCGCCGAGCAAGTGGAGCTGCTCTCAAATAGCAATGAAGAGGCGGTCGGCTGATGACGTCGATCGACTCTATCGAGCAAATCAAACGGAAAAAATCTCTCTTCTTTTCTCGTTCCTCACTCGGCGTGCATTCTAAGCCTTTCAGGGCACATGACAAATCTTGTCGTGGGAAAGAAAGTGGGCGAAGAGACTTCAACCTCTACTCCCACGACCGTCGGGCACCTAGGGACTCGACTTCGATTGGCAAGCGTGTTACCTCAATCTGAACAGTCCTTCTCCATCACATTGCAAAACATTGAGAAAACGCCAAGAAGTGTTTGCAAGGCGCACAACGTGCTTTCACCCCTTCACCCCCTGATATCAAGCCAGTCGCCAGCTGGAAGGCACGTGATTCCCCCTTCATTTGTCAGCACATCGATTGCTAGCCAAACGTCTAATGAAGGAGTTTATGCCTCTGACCACCACTACCAACACAACCTGGAGGTGACTCTTATAGTTAGCATGAGAATAACATCGGAAAATGGCGCCCTTGAGGACGAGTGAAGTCTACACGCTGTTTCGATATCGAACGTCAGTGGTCATGAGAGCAATTCGAATGAATAAAACGACGCCGTTGGCCACCATGAAAAACATTTGTCGACCCTCCGAAGGCTTCTCCCGACGGGCGACTTTCTTGCGAGCTGGCATAGTGGTTGTCTATAAAAGCGAGTAGTTTGATAATGAGGTTTTGAAAAAAAAAACCGTGAAGTCTGTCTGACGAACGATTTCTTATAATTAGCCAGGAAACGGATGTCGAACCTCAAGAGACCGGCATGGAGGGCTTCTTTCTCCTCATAATGAAGTTCTCTTACCACCGTGGGAACTCCGCGTTGCCCTGACAACTCAAGATCGTTGTTCTAGCATAAAGATGGAGCTTTCATCTAACAACTATGGTGTTTTGAACATTGTTACAGAAAGCTCAAGCATGAACCTCAATGCTCTCACTTCGATGTCGTCTTGAACAGCCTGACTGTGAACCATTTTCGCTTCTGCTCTCTGCCAGAAGAAACAAGACTTCGTTCCAACTGTAACGACTTTCTCTCTGAGTGACTGATTTTGCTTTCAGAAACTTCAATATTCGAGAGACCTTCTGACAATGAGGCGGGTTATTTCATTTTCACTTTGACCTCCCATCACCTCCCTTTCACCTTCCCAAATCTCGCTCGCCGTCGGCCGCAGGTCGTTCCCTGTTATCAATGGCTCGAGGTCACAAGGGTAAGCATGTCTCCATCGTTAAATGACCCTGAAATAGTTGAAGGAACAGAGAGCACGCGCGACTAGCAAGACAAGCTGAAGCTGAACTATTTGATGAGCTGATTTTTCCTTGAAATGCTTCCATGCGACTGCGTGGCGTCGTCCATGTTGCGAAAGGCCTTCACTTATATTTTATTGTTAGCCGAATTTGACGACAAACAAATTACAGTTAATGGCAATTACTGACTGGATTGTGCGATCATAACACTCTCGCTTTAGGAGAAACGCTTTGTAATTTACACTCACTGACGCTGTAGTTAGAGCACAGGTTCACTGCCATCCCTAATAATCGGACTGGCTCGAGATTAATCAGGAACATTCCAGTCTATTTGCCGTCAATAATGACAAAAACCCCTAATAATGCGCTGTTCGGATGGCCAAGCGGTTGCGCCAGAGAAACTGGAACGCTTCGGTTCATTCAAGATGCTTTGAAGATATCAAAAACCTGCATTTTGCAATACTTGTGCAATTTGTTAAAGATCCCCCGTACCATTGTACACCACTCGGCGTTTGAAAGGGGAATTCTTGCTTAACCCCCTAACCCTTTGCCTTCTCGCATTAGCGATTATTAGTGTCTTGGCGTGACGAGTGTTAGCATTATCAAAGTCGGACAGTCTGGGTCAGTGGAAAGAGGCCAACACACGCGGACTTTATGAAGGCCAACACTTTGTTTGTGTGAAGAAATACTACCAATTAGACGAAGTTTTCAATTGACTATCTCTATCCATAAATCGTTGTGACCCATTGGAATTCATAAACTCTATCTTCTCGAGGACGTTACTACTTGAGAAGAGTCCCCCAGCCGGTTGTCGTGAGATTATGCTTTCAACCCTTTGCTTCTCGATCTACAGTTTCCAAAAGAATGATAAGCATGTTCCACGTCTCGTCATAATCCACCCATCTCGGTCATAGCAGTGATTTGAGTGTGATTCAGCTTTCACGCCATCAAATTGATGGGTTTTGAAGTGCCCGCCGAAATGCAAATATCTGCCATATTTTGCCTCACAATCAGCCAACATTCATTTCCGCTCTGACAAATAATATCTGATGATCTGCATTTATTTTATTTTTCAGGAAAAGGGCGCCGTACCAAGCGCAGGGTTGATAAGAGAAAAAGTTGAAGTCAGCTCTTTGTCATGTCATCACGCGCCGACGATGTGTCGGCCAAGAATTCGATTGCGCTAATTCGAGCCGAGATCCACTCCTCCATCATTTCGACGTCTTCGGTTAGACAGCTTGAAGATGAAAGCGGTCAGTGTTTGCAGGGAATCGTTCGTTATCTGCAACGCGTTGTCGAGACTTTGCTCTCTGTAGTTTCTTCACACCTCCGCTTCGACTTCCCGCTACTGCTTATTGGTTTGAAAGCTTTCCTAATTCTTGATAAAAAAAAATGCAGGTGGTCTTCTATACTTTCTGCTTCTCGACAAATACAAATGGTTAGTCTGAAAGAAAAGATTTACCAACATTTTCCTTTGAAGGAGTGTCGAATGTGAATTATTCGGCCGGCTGCAGCACGACAATAATTCCCTCCATGAGAAAAAGGGTAATGTCATCGCGTCGCCCTTGGACGAGGTTTGTAGTGTGTTTTTGCAAGTCATGCATCTAGGTTTGCCAATTTCGACTTCGATGGTCGCCTTTGGAATGCGGTCTTCTTGTGAGCACTCTGTTGGCTCTCTGCTGCCGTCTTCAAATTGGCTGGTGCCATCGCAAAAGATGGTATTTCAGGCAATCCAACATCTCAGCCACAGCCAGTCACTCATCATTATCCAAATTGGTTTGACAAACGGCATGTCCTTGCTTATAGCAAAGTACTTCCCTCTCGCCTTTGTGACTCTTTTCGGCATTCTAGCCTGTGTGGAGAAGAACTATCGGTCACCTATCTATTTTCACGACCTAGCAATCTCGCTGGTTTCCGTACTCCGTGAGCAAAAACGCGAAAAGAACTCATAATGTTTCAGGAACTCATTACTCAGCCTTTCTTGAAGTTACTGAATGCCCAAAACACCGTTACCTCAGCGTCGCCGCCGTTTGCGAGCTATTTCTTTCAAAGTTGCTTGCAGCACGAGGAATGCTTGTATCAGAAGCTGAGCAACGTCTATCAGAAACCCTTCTTCTTAACTTTTCGATGGCTTTGCATCTTCTCCTTGGCAATTCAAGCGATTTTTAGTGGCATTGGCAAACGTATGTGTGCGAATTGTCTATAACCAAAAAAATCTCGTTTCAGGTTTGCAACGAATGCCCATTTCTCGCATCGAAAACACTGTGACAAAAATTCCCTCATCAGCAAGCACTCATACAAGGCTATTTGATCTTGCGCTGGTTCACTTCGCTCTATAAACACGATCTTCTAGGCATCTCTGTGCATTCCGTGGTATTTCGAACAAATGTTATTTGGGTTTCACTCCTATTCAACTTTTACTTCTACGAATTCTGTGATCCACGACGTCTGCAAGGAAAGTTCTCTTCATTCGATTTGCGTCGGCATCCGTGGCCTTGTAGTTTTAATTCCAAGTTCATTACTACAGTTTCATTCAGATAAACGGACACGGTCACTGGCTGCCAGGTCTTGTCGCGTCGACGGTCGTATTTCTTCTTCAACTTTTCATCGTCAGCGGGATGAAAACGAATCTGAGTAAAAAACCAAACAATGAAGAAACTGAACGATCGGGACTACGAAGACGCGACTTTCTGAAGGCTTCAATTTCGCTTTCTGGTATCCTGGCCCTAATGCAGTTATACGACATTCGGGATCTGAATGCAGGCGGTATGAATCGGCGCTCTCAAACTTTCTTCAAACGTTTAGACCTTCGCCAAACAACGCATGCGTCATTCTTTGAATGGTGTATTGGACTGCAATCGGTCGTCACGGAAGACATTCGGCTCGCTGTTTGCAATCTTCCCGGCAAGGCCTGTTTCAATAGCTTTGTGGATGTCATTTAGCTCACCTTCGTCGATGATTTGCACTACGTTCTCTGTGTTATAATGGCCACCTCTTATCTACACGTCCTGGTTCGAGTAGGGTTCCAAGCTGTCGTCATCGGACTCCGGCCCATCTTCGCCCGTCATTCTAAGGTAGCAAGCTTGAAACATCGACAGAGCTGTAAACTGAAACTCAGATTTCCGTGGACGGCTTGATAATGAAATGGAAACTTGCTCGTGATGCCTTATATGGCTCATCAAAGGTAAGTTTTAACCAGTGGTTAAACCGGGGTCGGTGGAACTTTAAAAAGCAGAAGGGGTCCTCCTTTAGGGGTCTCCAAAAACGCAGAAGGGGGTCATTTCTACTAGACGGTTTTGCTTTGGAATGAGAAAAATCGCGTTTTTTGATTCAGAAACCAGCGAAAATCAAGGCCAGGTAGGTCAAACTTCTCTTCGTAAAGTGAACTTTTGAAAACGCCTCTTTGGGCTGCTATTTTCCAGCTTTGTTAATAACCAAGTATACCATTAGAAAGCTCTTGGAATGGAGAATAAGATGTATTACTTCAGATGGAGATTCGAAGTGCACATTCGACCCCTTCTGCAGCGTTTTGATGCATAGGGAGAAGCGGTCGATTTCCACCGCCTGCTATAGTGAAAACACCGCCCTATGCAGAAGGGGGTCAAAAGTGCGTTTCAGAAGTTCTAGTTTGTCCTGGAAGACCCAAAATTCTTGGTTTTGCGAAAAAGTCATTTTAGATTGAATGTTTTCATTTGAACGAGAAATTTGAAGGGCACCACGATAAACCGCTTCAAATTCTGGTCAGGATAGGACACACTAGAACTTCTGAAACGCACCTTTGACCCCTTCTGCATAGGGCGGTGTTTTCACTATAGCAGGCGGTGGAAATCGACCGTTTCTCCCTATGCATCAAAAACGCTGCAGAAGGGGTCGAATGTGCACTTCGAGAAATCTGAAGTAATACGTCTTGTTCTCCATTCCAAGAGCTTTCTAATGGTATACTTGGTTATTAACAAAGCTGAAAAATAGCAGCCCAAAGAGGCGTTTTCAAAAGTTCACTTCACGAAGAGAAGTTTGACCTACCTGGCCTTGATTTTCGCTGGTTTCTGAAGCGAAAAACGCGATTTGGCATTCATCGCTATGGTTTAACCTCACTTTTCTTGGCAGTACCTCTTCCTCTCTCTCTACCACAATCTTCGTGGGTAGGTTGTTGAAAATAAAGTTTCAACTTATCGTCGTTTCTCCACCTCACTCCCAATTTAGCAGAAGGGGGTACCCGGTGTTTCACCGACCTGGTTTAACCACTGGTTTTAACCAAAAAAAAACGAGTTTTTAGGAAGATCGATTGGTTTTGCAATTCAACGCGAAATTTGCGCTTGTTTCGGAGCTTGATGAAGGAAGACTGGAGAACATTTTGCGAGAACTAGCGAGTGTGCACATAAAGAAGATTGTCAGCTTGCGAGCTTCTAGGATATCCTCATTCATGAACTCCATTGATCTTGAGGCATTTTTTTCTCGTTTTCATCTACTTGCTTGTTTTCAGCATGTATTTCCGAAAGAAGGCAGTGATGCAGTCGATTCAGTACCCTCAACAGAAACTGAAAGCCTAATTTAACTCAGACTTCTCAGTAATTGTAAATACCTGTAAATAAAAGCCTCAGTAACTCTTCACTGTAAGGTATCGCAGGCATAAGTGTAAGACCGTTATGCGAGGGAAGGGGAATTTTGTACGATTTGAAGTGTGCAAACAAAGTGTGAAGCGCGGTCGCCAGAGACTCAGGTCAGACGCAGCGGCCGATCCATCTGATAACGCCTTTGAGGGTGTGTTGCAGTCCCCAAATTTCAACTGAGAATATTGTGAAAGCATGGCCGCCGACGAAGAAAATCCGCTTGTGGAACAGCAAGCGCAGCCATCAACGTCTTCTCAATTTCAAAGTCCGAACGACAAGGTTAGCTTGCGTAAGATCGTTTTACCCTCATCTTTACATTTCACTTCGCTTTTATTGTTGACTATATTGATTTATCCTCAGGACGCACAACTGACGAAAGACTCGGCACCATCGTCGCCAACGACGGCTGCGGCAGCTGGGGCACAGCCAGTTCTAGACATAGGAACACAGATAAATGTTCAACCACCGCCGCCGTTTCTGCATTGCCTGATTGCCGTTTTTAATGTAAGTGCACGCTAAATTTAGGACCTTCTCACTAACATGTTTTAGGCGAAGCATAGTTGGCTGTTGGTCCTCCATCAGATTATTCGATACGATCTTGTATTTGTGATCATCGGTGCGTCTTTATTTTTTGTGAAATTACGATTCTCTGCACTCTTTTAGGCCTACTTCTGTACGGATTCTTCGAAAAGCAAACCGCGTGGTCTTTCAGCATTGATTGTTTTTCAAGAACTCTTTGCAGGATCTCTTATTGTCAAGTGCTTAAATACTTTAAACAGAGCACAAACTACACTGACTGGAGCACAGAGGTCGACAAAAAGGTTGCTCTCTCCCTAGTAATGCCAGAACGTCATCCTTGCAGCTCTGCGAAACAAGCAGGCTACCTGTCATCTTATTTGCCGTGACGATTGGTCTGCTGATCCCGTTTCGCATTTTCATTATCGTTCGTGAACAAGTGGCTCGAGACGCGTAAGTTTCTCTGCAATTGCGCGCCACATGTAAGTATTTATAGTGAAAATGGAGAAATAGTGCTAAGAGGAGAGCTTTGGGGATCGCCGGTGGGTCAATGGGTAACGTTTTGTTCGTCAAGCTGCAACGTCGGGCTTACAGTACAAAATCCTCATCTACGTGCTCACATTTGGAGTTGGTACCGTGTTGCAGAACATGTCTCGTCGGGAAATCGAAGCACACTCGCTGGCCATAGATCTGGTTAGCTTGATAAGTGAGTTTCTGTCTGAGCAGTCAGTTCGCTAAAAGTCATTCAACTCTAATGAAGAAATCCTCAAAATATCTATTTCAGAGCATGATCTTGGGAACGCGAGTGAAATCATTTCGTTCTGCAGGAATCAAACCGTACGCGTAGACTTGTCGTTAGCAAACTCGATCATATGAGATTTCAGTTCAGCGAGTGCGTTGACGAAACGTCTACAAAAATCTACACTGTCAATCTCCTGCATGTTCTTGCTAAATGCTACCCGTTTATCGAGCCCATTATGACCGTTTTGGAACTTATAGCCGACCGTATGTACTGTCCAAAGCAAAATGAAACTAATCCACAAGAAAAATTTAAGATGTTCTGCAAAAGCTGGCAGTCTTCCCCTTTCGCACTATTATTTTCAAGCAAGGAGATTACGTCCAAAGGATACAAGGAATTCATATCGTCCCGAAGAAGCACCCGCTCCGTAAGGTGAGTGCTGAACGTTTCATCCTTGGATTCACCAGGTGCGCGAATTTTTGTACTTATCGTGGTGGATCTGGCAAATTTTCTACATTTTTCACTATAATAGCAGCCGATTTATGGATTGCGAGTTGCGAATTACAGATGCTTGCAATTTTTCCACCTCAGCATGCAATCAAATAAAAGAGTTGGTGAGTTGGCTGTTGTTTCTGGCGGTTATTTTAGGTTTACGGTTACGGTTCTGTCGGTTGGTCGTGCGCTTTTTTACTTACGGGTCCGGTTCAACTTGTTGCTATGTATTTCTTTTACCGACCATGCGGAATGAAGGTGCATTATTCGTCCCATTTGTCACCCGCCAAGGCACTATAGCGGGATTGAAACACTCTCTAAACTATGATATCTAGAAATGATGCTTGCAGGGTTTTCATGAAGTGAGTAAACTGAAACGTAGATGTTGCGGTGTGAATAATGCTCGTGGCAGTACTGGAGGCAATACTCGATGCAAGTTAGAAGATAAACGCCTATGGGTACGTAAGTAAAACGCATTGGATACAGAAGCGTTCCAGTTTAAACTGCTGATGACTTCATCGGGTGTTTTCGCCAGTCTTGCCGTTTCAACTCTTTCCTTCCAAGGTGTGGCCTTTGAAAGTTTTAAATCACGCACACTTTAATTAAGGTTTTGAATCTCAGCTAAATGCCAACTATATGGATTGGTACAAAGAGCTTTTCACTGCGGGTGTCGGCAACACTACCAATCGCCAAAGGACTAATCGCTTCATAGAAACATTAGGCTTCATTAACACACTGGCCATCGAAAAGGTTGTTCGAGATTTGAAAGATTATCGCCTCACAGTTCACGCTGGTCGACGATGTGCACTTCCATTTCTGCATTATTGTGGCTTTAGCCTATGTGTTTGACGTGGTCAAACTCGTACCAAACATTGTTCATCATGTTCAAGAGCTCTCTTGTTCCAAAGCAATACTTCGCACTAACTGTTGGATAATTATTCGCGCGATATGCCGTGAGCTTTTTAACATTACTCACCAGTGTTTGCTTCTGTAGATATTTTTTTCGACTTTATTGTGGCTATCTACAATGTATGTAAATGGTGTTGGAAGTGGTTCATATGTTGCTGCTGTTTTTGTTGCGCTCCGATGTGCAAGTTTTTTGGCAAGCTTTTCTTACTTGAAACGGTACTTTGCTCATAAAAGCAAATCATCTCCTTTGTAGGTGAATGTTACGGCCGAGATCAAAGTGGATAATGCATTGACTCTTCAACCAAACAATGAACAGCTTAGCGCGGATGAAGCTCGTAACATCAACGCATCACTCAGTCGCATTCTTTTACAAGATCCATGAGTGCGGGTGCGCGCGTGATCACCCGTAAATCTGCTTTGTCATGCACTAAGTAAACATTTGGTCTGTCTTGCGGGTCACCGCCACAAGATAATGCTTACGATTATCTTGAATTGAAAAAAAATAGGTCATCACATGTCCCGTGATAGACAGGCGTTATCAAAACTTCTCAGCAGGGTTACCGATTGTCGGCCATTGCGACTTCATCTTCTCTCTTCTCTTGGGAGTATCAAGACTTATTGTATAAATGTCTTTTTCTATGCTCCTTGCATTTCTATTTATTGTTTCGTCATGGAGTGCAACCGCGCAACAGCTGACAACCACTGAGATTTTGATCCGGAAAGTATGTGTTATTGAAAATGGCGCGAGTGTTGATCTGCTTGGAATCGTATCCGAGCTAACAAGTCGGATAATTAATGCATCTGAGCCGGTTTGTACAATTTGTAGTTGTTCATTTTCTTTTTGTTTTAGGCATATGAATTACGCAATTTGTTTTATAATTGCACCCCGGAACAACTTTACAGACTAATTCCGTAAGTTTGAGTTTCGTTCTTATGCAGTGATTTGTTTCAGTCTCATTCGCGCTAAGACGGATCGTCTTCTCGCTGAACAAAGATACAAGCATGAAGCCGATGGTGACCGAAAGGCCCGCGACATGAAGGCCTTCTTCGACTTTCTTACCAGCTGGATCGGATGTTTTCGTAGCTGCGAAAGAGCCAAGGTTTGTACTTCTAGGGTGCACAGCTCGAGAGCGGCCACGCGAGTTGCCTTTTTGCTATATTGGGCATGTTTTGGGAAAAGAATGGCTGCAAAATCAGCTTTGCCAGCAATCAACGCCGCGCTCACCTTAGCCGCTCGCACGGGTGCCGCTCTGGAGCCGTACACCCAAATTCGATTGCAAGACAAGAATTTTTCTCATTCATTCCCTGATAATTCTCCTCAAATAAACAAACGCCAAACACCATATTTCGCAAATCTCCCAAACTCTTAGACTAGTTGCCCGCCGAAATGTTTTGACGACTTGCACGAGCAAATCGCAGACGAGATGTTTCAATTTGATATGGCGTTTCTCGAAGCTGAAGCCAGTTTGGAAGCGGTTGGTGTTCGGCTTTTTTCCAAACGTTGTTCCTAGTTTTTCGTCAGTCGATTTGTTAATGATATGAGCAACTGTTCATGGCATCTCAGCAGTATTACTCCGGTCCGCAACTTTTTTCTGTATGATCTACGATTTAGAAGGCTGTTTGTGAGGAACACCAAGACATTTTCAAAAAAATCGAGCGCTCACTTGGAAGGTTTCAGGTAAGTTCAGCATTGAAATGGTTTCAAATCAACTATAGCTCGAATATGAGCACCGCGTGCACGGTCATCTCTCCAACTACTTCACGTCATACTTGGATAACGTAGAGGAAAACCCAAATGACATCTTAAATGATACTACGCTTGCTGCAATCGCTCATGTTTGCTCTTCTGGTTGATTTGAGATTTTCAGAACCTTTCTGAACGCATCGCGGAGAAACACCCCGGCGCTTACTGGGCCTTGATGGTCGTCCCTCGGCTTCCCAAAAACATTTCCGTTATCGATATACCAGACGTCGTTGGAGCGCAGTACTCACTGGTAATTACGCGGTTACTTTTTTTCTTACCATTGCGCTTGCTTTGCCCTATTCGCATCCTCCTAGTTAATTTTTTCAAGCAAAAAGAACACGTAAATAGGCGATTCGCAGCAACATATTTCTATTCGCTCATCGCTTCGATCACGAGGGCTTCTCTTGTCAGCAAATCACGGAGCGCGGTCTGGAAAGCGCTAAAAGCAGAGTAAAAAGTTGGCAACAAGAGATCGGTTTGTGTTTTTATTTCCCATGTGATGAAATTTGTTCAACGAATACAGAGAAAAGGAAGGACTGGAGCTCGCTCTATATTCATAAGGTGAACGAGGATCTTGAAGGACTACTACAGGTATCGAAAACTTCACATTCGCATATGATCTACATTCTCTGAATTGGCAAACGTTTAGGACGAATTCAACGACGTGATTGTTTTGGGGACTGTGAGTTGCGAGCAGCAGGACAACAAAGTTCTCCTCATCCCAAACTCGACAAATACGCAAATGGAAGGCCTTGGCAGTGCAAGCATTAAAGCTGCTTCTTTGTACGCCAAAGCCGTCTTTCAACAACAGGGAGCTTTAAAATGCTACCGAGTAATTGCATTTTTTTGCTAAATTTGTGAAATGCGAATGGCGTGTTGCTTACACATGTACAATAATACGTCTTTTTTGCAAACATTTATTATAAAAAAATACTTTGATTTCTTACAAGTTCGTTAATCAGCTGAAAAGAGTTAAGGCTGCCCGAGAACAGGATTCTGTGCAGCGTCATTGCTGCTGTTCCTCTTATTTTGGCAGGAAGAGAACCCATATAACAAAAGTCGGATGCAATAGACGACGGCAAGCAAAAAGAACACGCAGAAGAAAACTTTTGTCCTGAAACAAAAATTTGAACTTCTAACTCTCTGACTTTGAAAGGCGTTTGCCACAAGTTTTTGGAACGGCCAAATTTGAGCCAGACTCCCCGCGCCCCCCCCCCCCCCTCCCTCCCTCGATCTCATCGCACGGGAAGACCAAAGCCGAAGAACGTTGCGCTCCGAATTTCGGCTTACATTGTTATGAGGGAAGAAAACATCTGCTCAACCTACCATATGGAGAGCGACTCAAGCCCGAGCTGCACGCAAGGCACACAGCCTGAAATTACCTGTGATATGTGGCTTTGGAAGAGTCACTATACCTGCAGCGGTGTCCTCGCAGCTCTGGCAATGATCTCCTCTTACTCCAGGGAAGCACTCACATCTCGTTTTGTTTGCAATTTGTTTGCCACCCGAGCACTGTATCTCCCTGCATGTGTTTCCGGTCCAACGATCATGACATTTGCAAGTTTCGTCATGTTGAAGCTTGCCATGGGGTCCACACTTGGTTTCGTTCTCGCAGGTGTCGCCTCTGTAGCCGTGCTTGCATTTGCAGTTGCCGTTCACCACGGTACCACGCTCACTGCAAGGAGGAGGCGTTGTTTTCTGCAATTCTTTCGGAATTAGTTTGCAAACAAGATCATACCCCAATGCAATTGTCGATGGCAATGCAAAAAACGAACAACGCGACGAACAGATGGACTAAAAATGATCAGACTCCAGGAACAGTGGAGAAAATTTCAATAAGCATTAACAAGCAGCAAACTTCAGTCATGCAAGTTTGCTGATAGATTTTATAGAATAAATCCACGCACCTTTGGCTTCGATTTCAAAAAATGCGGATGATTTTTTTTCTTTTCAAATATTATTATTAACTTACTTGAAATCATCGCGCTATTGTTGACGAGTGGTGTTCCTCACTATTCGCAAAAATAGTTGAATAATTGAGCGGTTGTTTAATGCGGCACGAATGGTGTAAACGAAGAATTCCACTTGAGTCTGCAAAAAGTAGTAAAGCTATGCAATAAGCAAAGAGTCTCGACAGCAAAAGAAAGACCACAGGCCAACCCTCTTTTTGTTCTTGACGCTATGGAGAAATTTGTTTACAACCAAGGTTTAAAACCCCATGGAAATTGAAAAAGACGCTATAGCATCGGAGTGAGTGCGGCTGTGAGTGTTTTAGGCTCGGAGGTGGGTTGCTATCAGTGAGTGTCTATCAATACTCAGACGGGGCCTGGAGACGGAACAAAGAGAGACGTGAACAAAGAGATTAATATTAGTATTGATTTCGGCGCCGAACAAATTGACAAAATCAATCAAAAACGGTGCACTTTACCTTGCGGAACACAAAATATGGCACTTCTCTTGTTTAATAGTGTTTTTATTGTTAGCGAACAAGAATCGACTTGTAGAGCGACGTGAATCTGCACAGTCGATAATATTATTTTGTTGCTTGGTCTGGAAAAAAGTGGCTCTTTGTTTTAGCATCAGCAGCGAGGCAAATTCGTGTTTCTCTTCGCCAGTCTTCAGACGATGTCACCCATTGAACCTCTCTGTCTTCCTATCAGGTGTCCCTCTCTCACAGCAGTCACGAGACAAACGCGCTGGCGTGTGCTCGGCGTCTCACCTGACTAAGAAGTGAGTCATTCATTTCACAAGCACCGATCAAATTGATCCAGTTGGGCAATGTGTAGAACTCAATTCAACACAGCAGTACTTATGTACTAGTATGACGACAGGGTTGTTGTGCCGTTGAACACTAACATCTATCCTAATGACGAACTGGACGATGAAAGGCCGAACCAGTGCAAGTGCAGACTCCAGCAAAGTAAAGGCTAAAAAGCGACGTTACTTGAGGATTCTTCAAGACATGCTCTCCGTGCTTTCGCTTTTATAGTTTCTTCAAAGTACCTGACGCCCGCCTGGTGGGCGCCTAGTATCTTGGGAACCTCAACACGGACGTTATCAGAAGGACGACTTCTCTCTACCTCTTATTGATTTTGTCAGTTGACTCTTTGTTTTCTCTCGAACCAAATGACATCCACGTCTGAAAGTTGGCATACAAATTCGTCGATGTTTCATTTTGTGAGCAACAGCTTCTTTTCTTTCTCTGCTGCTAGTTAGGATAAGCTCGTTTCCATTTCCAGCTGAGCAGCAATTCGCTGGGTGTTTTTCGAAGCACGTCAGTACTTCTTGAGCTGATTTGCGGAGGGCAGAAGGGGGCATCTGTGATTTATTATTTTTCCCGATTATCCGCAGGTTTTACACAAATAGATAGATATCTCGACAGGCTTTTGTGAGCCAAAGGCGCCAAATCGATTGTCTCACGTGTCGCAGTCGCTCACTCGCCATATCCTGGCCATTTTCTCTTCAACGTTTTTCGATTGCAGCCAACGGAGATGATGTGCAAGATGCCTTCGAAATTCCTACAAGTACTTGGTAAGGTTCTAACTCAAAGTGAAAATAAGTTCACTGACTGTTTTGAAACGAAATTTGATTGCAGTTGTGATGTATGCGGCGAATATCGTCTCGCTGGTGGGTCTGCCGTACGCTGTCGGTGGTGACGCAAAGGCATGTGAATCAGGACAAGTGAGATTTATTTCCTTTGCCTTGTTATCTTTTATCGCCCCCGGCGCGAAGCGCCGGGGGAAGTTTCCTTTGGTCGGGCCCATTTACTCTCCTTGAGATCTGAAAACTTCCAGTTCTACCGGCCCAAGCAACCTTTTAAGCCGCTCTAAAGCGCAGCGTTAATGCGACTACTCCCTCTACACGCCAGTTTTTAAATCTCAGAAAAAAGTGAAATCCGGGCCGAGATCTGGAAGTTTTCAGAGTTCCCTGATTTTTGGTGTTTGTATGTCACGTAGAAGGTTCTAGAACATCTGTCCAGAGAACCTCAGTACTACCTCCCGCCCGATTCAAACATCTATTTCCACTACCGA
>JAQIXL010000738.1:0-25574 GCA_034700245.1 Poikilolaimus oxycercus
ACAAACTGTGCTGCGAGCGCGAGCGAAGCGAGCGCGAGCAGCACAGGTTGTACATGCACACACAGTCTCTCTCACGAGATCCACTCCCATAGCCACCAGGAGTTGAACCTTTTGATCCACTGGATCCAGGAGAACCGAAATTCCCCAAGCCCGTGCGACTGCTGGTCGTTGAAATTCTGCCCCATGAGTTGAACGTTTGGGTTGAAGTTGCCGCGGTGGCCGAAGTGTGGCTAGCGCCACTTCCATGGGTTTTAGTCGAGCCAATCAGCCCTCGACTGCTTTGACCGCTAGAAATGCCACCGAAACTAGGAGAGCTGCTTCTTTGCGAAGTGGAGCCTGTCTTCGAATTGCCTGGAGAACTTTTCGAGCTCTGAAAATTGTTGACAGCCAAATGTGACTTACTGGATAAGCAAGGACAGTCATCAAGCAGGCAGCAAGGCAGAAGAGGGCTAGGTGAGAAGTCATTGCAGGGACGACTAGTGAGCGTCAATACCGAATGTTTCAGAACAACTACGAGCGGCCTTTATGCAGCGGAAATGGTGTTGATGCTCCTCGTTTGCATAATATGGAGTGGGCGCTGATACTCTGTTTGACGTTCAGGGTGCCTTTTCAGGGCCTTGAACAGACGCAGAGTCGGTGCTCTCGCGCATCGTTAAAATGACAGCAGACACATCAGTCTCCACCTGTTTTTTTGCTAGCAAGCCCGTCTCGGACAATGAATATGTTGTGGCATCTTTTCTAGGCAACTTTTTAGGCAGCATAGGCGAGCATTCCTCCTGAGGTTATTCAAGATGAGACACAAGACTTTGCCGTTGAAAAGGTTATTTATTTGCTTCCAACGCATCATGATTTCACTTGAGTACGAATTAGAATGAAAGTCTCGATGCTTATAGTTAGTCGCTGACCCGCCAGCTCACGCCTTTCTATCAAGGCTTATTTACCCTCAAAACTGGTCGATTTGCGAAAATCTGAGTATGCCACAAGATTCTCCAGGCCATGAGGAATCGAATGGTATACTTGGATTCAATATTTGGCCACGATACGGGCCATAAACCGTCGTTTCGAAAAACTTCGTCCAGCAAAGGCGTGAGCTGAGACCGAAAAGCGTGAGCTGAAGCGGGGGGGGGTCTAAGTCTTTTTTCTGTTTCAGTATCTTTCCCGTTCTTTTGCGCATTTTGTAGAGCTTCGCGAGCTCTTTCTTTTAAGGCCAAATCGGGGGGAGGGTCAATGATTAGAATCTCAATAATAAGCCTTGCGAAAGTGGCAACTATTTTCGATTTCTCGCTGTCGGTCATTCCAATTGATAAAGCTCGTACAGGCACACCGAAGAGAATCGCCCGTGAAATTGTTTCCTGTGAATTGTTCTGATTCTTTCCAAAGATGAAACCAAGCACTGCGGTTGTCGGCGAGCCTACAGGCACCCCTAAAACGGCGAAAAAAATTTTCCGCCCCGGCTGTCGGGGGGGAGGGGGGGTCCGCAAAGCGTGAGCTCGTTTAAGTGCTGGTGCTTTTGCTTCTTGGAAATGACTCTGAGCTTCCAGCTTACACTCGACGAGGCTACGGACCCTTGGGGAGTGAAAGTGGAACGGGTCGAGGTGAAGGACGTCCGGCTACCGGTTCAGCTCCAGCGAGCCATGGCCGCCGAAGCCGAGGCGACTCGTGAAGCCGGCGCCAAGGTGCTGTAGAGATGCGAATTTCCGCAACGGAAGAGACTTCCAGGTTATTGCCGCTGAAGGCGAGCAGAAAGCCTCGCGGGCATTGCGCGACGCAGCTGACGTGATCGCTGAGTCACCGTGCGCCATCCAGCTTCGATACCTACAGACGTTGAACTCAATCAGGTTTGAGATCGCGAACGACTTGTTCACAGCGTGTGTTTACAGCGCCGAAAAGAATTCCACCATCATCTTTCCGTTTCCGATGGAGCTCATGCAAAGATTTATAAGGTTTGCTTCCTTTCCCAGAATCACATCGGAAACGCCTTTCAGTAAGCCGGCCTCGAAGATGAGCTGATATTCGTCTTTCGTCTGCTCGAATCAAAGTGAAGAAAAAGACGTGCAAACCGATGGAATCTCTACTTCTGCCCTTTCATCTCTTCTCCTCTCAACGTTCTCCTTGAAATAAAACTGAATCAAGCGAATTGTCCGAGTCGTCTCCGAATTAGTGTCGATGTTTGTGGGTCTGAGCTGAAACGCAAAAGGTGTGGGAGGTAGACGTCAACGAGTTCGCGCATCTCCTCCGTTGTTCGAGATCAACCAGGCCGTTATGAGTAAGTTGAATTTGTCGAAGAGTGAGAAGCCATTGAGGCGGCATGTCTGATGACGCGTGGCACGACTCCCGACCAGCTCGGTCACCGCCCCAGCGAACCGGTCTTTCTCCGTCGTACAAAACGTCTCAACGGCAGCGCCTTAAAAAGTCCCCCCTCATCTGCCAGCTCGGTGCTTTCCGGCCTCTGGATCACTTTCTCCTCGACTTGTTCTCTTCTTGCTCCAACTCCTGTAACTTGATGCAAACCGTTTTTAGTGGTTGAGCCATGATGAAGGGGATCGCACTCCTCGTGCTCCTCCTCGGCGCGGCTGCAAGGTTACTTGATTTGCAAAGTCTGAACTCAGTGCTTCAGCGTTGAATTAGGCAATGAAGACTTCGATGATGAATTTGAATTGGATAACTTCGATGGTCAAGTGACGCGATCGAAACGAGGCGGCGGTGGAGGCGGATTTGGCAGCTATGGCGGAGGTCAAGGTGGAGGCTTTCAGCAAGGAGGCGGTAGCGGGGGAAGCTTCCAAAATTATGGAGACTACGGAGGCGCCGGAGGAGGTGGATTCGGAGGCGGAGGCGGAGGCGGAGGCGGCTACGGACGGTACGCCTTATAAGAATGCATCCAAGAAATTCGCAAAGTGAATCTGTGCTTCAAGGGACGTTATGAGAAAGAGGCTCGTTTCTGACTTCTTGTTCGCCGAAGACTGCTCGCACCCACTCACTGCTTTCTCGCTTTGCACGCCGTCTTCGGGGAAAAATTTGGGCAGTAAGTAGGAGAGAGAACCGAGACCGCTGATGATCAGCACCAATGTTTAAATGTTTTCTCCTTTGCCCTTCACAGTAAGATTAAGCAGAACTGCTATGGGCAGCACGTTTTACAAAAAATCCATAAACCGAATCCGTGCATCGAAAAACGTGGAGTTGATTGTTCCTGACTCCTGGTTCGCCGAAGAGCCCTGCTCACCCACGAAATGAATTACCACTTTTTGCGCATGATTATCAGCACCAATATTTAAATACCTGTTTATGTATCTTCACTGCGAAATTACGCAAAGCTGAGAAAATGACAATAATGGTAAACATTTCAGCCCCCAAGGTGGATATGGCCGACCAAGTTATGGAGGCGGAGGCTATAACAGGCCGACCTACATAAGACCGCCGGTAATTTTTTATTTCTTATAAGACAATTTTTTTATATTTTACATTTCTTATAAGACAATTTTTCAGCCTCCTCCACCGCCACCGCCACCTCCTCCACCACCCCCACCGCCACCACAAGTAAGTAAAGAAACTCCAACTTGATCGGTCATCAAAGCCCGAGCCGGAGCCGGAACCCGCACCTCCGCCACCGCCACCTCCTCCTCCTCCGAGGCCCTACGTACCGGTAGGTTTTTTCCTTGGCATTGAAGTTTGAGAACAAATCACATATTTTTTCTTTGAGAGCAAATCTTGTTTTTTAATTTCAGAAGAAATCATATTTTTTCAGCCTCCTCCACCGCCACCGCCACCCCCTCCTCCAGTGTACCAACCGCCGCCTCCTCCGCCGCCACCACCGCCTCCATCAGGTACCAGTCTCGGACATAATATCTCATGGACAAAATATCTCTGTTAGCCTTGAGAAAGGGGTAGACAGGATATCTCACGGACAAAATATCTCACGGAATGACAAAGTCACTTTCTAAAGTGCTCTGATTGTAAGAACAGATTCGGAATCCTCGTGAAAAACTGCATCTAGAGGTCAAAGTCTCGTTTCGATCTCCGGACCCTAAAATTATCCTTCCTTTGTGAGCCCAGAAACTTCGGAGGAAGGTTTGGGGACTCATGGGATTCCCCAATGTTCCGCTGTTCCGCTCCAAACTGGTGGAACTCTCTTTCCTGATCTTGGCGAGGCTTGTAAGAGTGTAGAAGTCTTCTCGTGGAGACGTCTTCTCTTCCCTCCTTTTCCCAATGTCGGGCCATTGTCGGCGCTGCCCCTCGCGACCTCGCTGTCTGGTCAACATCTGTCTAGCGTCAAAATTAGCGAATGAAAGGATGGACTGGTATCACGACAACTCGTGTCTTCCTTCTCACACTGAAGTGTGCCTCCTCGAGGCTGACAGAGATATTTTGTGCGTGAGATATTGCGTCCATGAGACATTATGTCCGTATTCCTATCAGGTGGCGGCTACGGAAGACCCTCGTATCTTGGCGGAAGATGAACACTGGATGTCGGAATGTAATAATAAAGAAATGTCAACTTTATGCATAGCAGCTGATACATCAATAGACAGTGACGAAACACTTTCTTCCACATTAGTGTTCAAAAATTCTTGAGAAATTTTTCGATCGCACAATCGCATTCCGGATCTTCTCGCCTTCAACGGGCCGAAGGACAACGGCGGCGACGCGAGAGGAGGCTCAAGGCCACGCGCGGTATGGGGCGTCCACCTCCACCATCGCCGCCACCTGAATTGATCGCCAGCGCGCAATTCGTGGCCCGGGGTGCGCACCCTTGTGCCTCTCTCCACACGACCCTTCCCTCCACCTCAGGAAACTTGTTCTTTTCTCCCCCTTTCAAGGCGTCTGGCATCCACGTGCCCCTCCAGCTGACGCATCTCTTCATCTTTGATTTGGTTTGTCGACGTTCGATGGTGGCCTGAAGCTCATCTCTTCTCGTAAAGTCAAAAGTTCTTTCGGTCTGATCGAAATCCGAGAAGCGCGATTGTCATGAAGCTTATGTGCTCGAGTGTTTATTCTTGTCGCCGCTTTAAAAAAACGGAGGTGCGCTCAGCGAGAATTGCTCCTGAATAGAATGAGAAGAAGGAGGGGTGCAGCCTAGACGAGGAGATCATTCTGCACTGACCGAGCTCACTCATTCAAAACCTCCTTCTTCGTCTTCTCTTTTTGGGTAAGAGGACCGGCGTTCGACCAAGCTTGCAACCCTGTTCGCCCTCCGGCCCGTCCCCTCCACACCATTCTGCATGGTCGCCTCGCTTGCAGCTGGCTCGCAGTCGCCGGACAGACAGCTAGAAAACAAGGCGCTCCCACCCCGGACCTGTTGCTTTCGCTTGTCCGTCTTCCGCGCGAAAGCGCATGCGCTGCATGCCGTCCCTCCACGGTTGTGGTGCGCGTTTGTTGTTAGGGGTTGCCATTGTTGTCGTCGGGCAGTTGCTGCCGCGTCGCTCACCGGTTGCCATTCCAAATGGGCTAATCCCCCATCAACCCGATTAACCCTTAAGGCTCCGGCTTTAATTCGCATTCTCACCGTTCAATTCCAGTGTGCTCGACTTTCGATTTGAAGGAATTCGCGCGAGGGACATAAACCTCAATCGTGTTCCCGTTTTGCAGAGGAGAGAGCGAAACCACGGCTCGCTCAGACGAGGCACAGCAGGGATTCCTCGGAGCACGCGACACTTTCCCCACCGGCGCACCGACGATCGACATGGCCGTCGGTCGAGCCGCCCTTCAGGTCAGAGTGCACTCTGCCTCTTTCTAGTTTTTCACCAGTGAAATGTCAAGTCGGAATTCCTGTTGGAGTGTTTTTGTTGCGTCCCGTCAACAACAAGAGCAGTCATGCAATTTTCCCTCCACTCGTACTTATGGGCAGGTCATGCGCCGCCGCGTGAGTCTCTGAATCACGGACTTTACGTTCTCTCTGAATCATGGCTATTTTCAGATCCCCGCTCTAATATTGACGATTATTGGGTTCATCCTCACGTTTATCGGCCTCGCCACTCCGTCCTGGCAGACGACGTACGCCCGTGAACTGCAGCAATGGGTGCAAAGCGGTCTGTGGTTGAATTGTCAGACAAGGTAGGAAAGAGCCAATCTCCAGAATGCCCCTAGGCCATCGGGCATGTACACCTGCACATACACGTTCACGCAGAACGACTTCGATTTCTACACGAGCGCCGAGGTCGTTAACATCCGAACACCGGCGTTTTATCGTGAGTGACAACGACTCGATCTCAATATCCAATTTGGGCAGAGTGGCAACGGACCCTGCTTCAAATCTACTTGGCATCGCAGTTCTTCGCCTTCCTCGCCCTCGTCTCGTTCTGCGTGTCGCACTTGAAGAGCGCTGAGAAGTGCTCCACTTTCTCCTTCAACATCTTTATCGGCATTGCCGGTTTGAAACTCTTGAGTGAAAGAGGTTTTAGCGTTGACGACGATCTGCTGTGCTTGCGCCTTCTTCGTGTATTCCCAACTGGTTGAATATCGGTTCTACCACGTGAGCGTCAGCGGCATCTATGAGGTGAGAGCCGCCGTTGTAATCGTGACCCTGTCTCCCTCGGCCTGGCGCCAAGGTGACCTCAATCCCTCCTCTTTCTTTCTTCCTCCTTCGGCCGCCCGGCCGCGCGCACAATCGCTGACCATGAAGTGGACCGGGGGCCCTTCCCTCCTCTCTTCCTCTTCTCCTTGCCCACAGCCCCTCCGTCCACTTCACGGCGCCCCGGAACAAGCACGCTCACGGAGGAGAGCAAACTCTGAACGAGAGATAGAGAGCCTCTCGAGGTGATCCTCGAAACATGAGTGTAGCACCAGAAATTGCGACGTTCAAGTGTTCAGGCGACTCGACTGTTGTTTCAGAAGCATCGAGGCTATAGCTACTACTTGGCACTCACCGGGTCACTCTTCTATCTTGGGGCCTTCATCATGTCCGTCTGCTACTCCATTCAGTTCTTGAGAAAAAGTGGCGATGACGGCTCAATGACCTTCACTGTCTACCGGGTAAGGGGGAGCCTTTAGTAAGGAATCTTCTTCATTCTTTCAGGAACAGCCGTATCAATCCCGGAGCGACGTGTACCGAGATGATAGGTACAGACTGCCAAACGAAGACTTCTACGCCATGCGAGACCTTCCGCCGATTCCGGGCAAGTACAGATGATGCGTTGCAGTCGCCACTCAACTGCTCATACCTCTTCACGGGCATTTCAACCTTTCAGCCTTTATGCTCTCATTCTCATTCTCGTATTCAGCTTGTTTGTACAAAACGTGATAAATACTTCAATGACGTGAGAGTTGTTTACTATTATGGCGGTTTGAACCGTCTAGGATACTTTCCTTAGAAATGCAGACATTCTTCTTTTCCTTCGCCCTTGTCCTCTCGCACTCAACGGCGCGCCCTTGCGCGACTCCCTCGCCAACTCGGCGGGGTGTCCTTCGTCTCCTCTCCATTGCCGTCTTATCCGATTCCACATTACGACTTGGCAATGCACTCCTATTTTTTCCTTACTGTTTCACCATTCGGATGCGTTTTCAGATGCAATTTCCAGCACTGAAATTCAGTTGGGCCAGTCGGTTAAGCAAGGCGCAAGCGGGCGCTATCGTCTCTCTTCTAGTAGCTCAGCTGTTTCTCTTCATCGCCATCTTCACCCCGGCATGGCAGGTCGGCGATTCAGAAAGTTAAGAAAGTCTTATTGTTAGGTGGCCTTCGACACAGACGCTCAGAGATATGTGCAGAGCGGTCTATGGATGTACTGTCAGACCGGTGCTCAGTGTTGGTACATCTTCAGCGACAATCTCATAAATTACTATGAAAAGGTATGCAATCTTGTTGCTTGCTAGTCTCAGGCGTACATTTGTCGCTTCTTGCTCATCTACGACTGCCGTCATAAGCTTCTACGAACACCGTACTTCTTCGGTATTCACAACTAGAAAGATCCATTCCGTTGCTTTCAGGATGGCACTACGCCGTTTTTGTACTGACACTCATCGCCCTGGGATTTTCAGCCGTAGCCTTGGTGGCCATTCTTTTCTCACTATTCAAGTTCCATCGACTAAGAATACTCGTCATTATCTACATCGCTGCTTCCTTTGTTTCTTGTAAGGCTTGCGGATTCCCCCGAAAATCTTTTCAGTCCTCGTACTTTCTGTCGGTCTGTCTGTGTTTGTGATCAATGCCGAGATGCTCGAATCACGTTTTCTCATTGGCATCAAGAATACGTTTGAGGTTTGTCCAAGGCAATATAGAATGAAATGCCTAAACATTCAGAAAAGCTATGGTTATTCCATTTATCTGGCCAGCTTTGCGAACCTCTTCTTCCTCGTCGCCCTTCTGGTTGGCGTCGTCCTTATAACCTTCGTGTTCTTCTCGAAAACACCTGAAATCTGGCACGAAGTCAACGGCAGTGAATACGAACCTCCGAACTCTGAGGCAAGAATAAAGGTCTGTCTTGTACTGAGCTTCCAAAAACTCAACATTTAGGGATCGAGGATGTCGCAGTTCGCGATCGACGACGATCGAAGTTTTGAAGGAATGCGCTCCGTGACACCAGTTTCTCAACTTCACTCGAGCCAACTTGGAACTCCGATGTACGGACAGCCTGGACAGCCATTCCAACAGACAACACGCCACTTCTATAGCTACTAACTGCTTTTTTCCATTTCGTTTCATTTCACAAAGCTAAACTGGTAACCCGGCGCATTTCTATCCCTTCTAACCTCTTGCCTAAATATGCTCAGGAGTATCCCTTCTCAAATAGAATTCCAATAGAATATTCCCTTACTATCCCAGTTGCTCTTACCAGTTCATCAGCTTGAATTTTTGAAACAAACAGCTGTATTTTGCCACCCTCGATGATCTTGCACCCTGTGCTTTGCTGCCCGTTCATTTTCTTGCCAAAAACCGTTTCGTCTCAAGCATAAACCTGTGAACAATCGAATATTTATGGCTGGCTATTTGAAAGAGAATAGAGATTTCACATTTTAAGAATGAAGCTCGAGAGTTCAATCATGCTGCGGACCCGCTCTTCGTCGCTCCCCGGACAGTGGCTTGTCTTTAGACACTCCGGGTGGAAGTACCCGTGACACACTAGAACTTGAAGAAAGAAGCGGCTCGTCTCGTACCTTGACATTTGTAACCTTGCCAAAAGAAGCCCTTGAAGAGCTTTGAACATGCAGAGCAGTCTTTCACTTCGAATGGCATTGTTTGATAATAAGGCATGTGGCTAGTGGTACTGGCTAATGGACGCTCTGTGCTCCTTAAAGATATCGTCATCGGAATGTTCGGCACGCAAACTTTGCTAATTGGATGCTCTCGATCCAGATATCGCGCTGCTCGGCGTTATCAAAAAGGAACGTCGCCATCGGCCCTTCCGGTGACGCCGCATCGTACAGTTCGAACGCGTACGGAGAGCTCTCGTACGAGCAACAACAAAATCTAGTAAACAGTCTCACATTCTTCTTTGTCTTTGCTAACTCACCTATCACATGCATAGGCGAACCAAGTTCGATTATCTGTGAGAACGTTCAGTTCACAGACGTTAAGATGGAACATTTCCTCACACTGACGGAAGCCTCCCTAATCCGTCTGGGTTGGCTGATTAGGAAGCTTGCCTTGACTGCCGAGCATAAAAACAAGGCCTTCTCGCAGAGAATCGCGAACATGTCTGAGCCTCGTCCCTCCAAGTTCACTACTCTTAATGTGGCCGAAAGCAGAAGCCGGCCGTGCTCCATAATGTTTCGGCCACGTCCCTAGAAGGCAAGAGAGTGACCATGGCACCAATCCCCTTCCCACTCACAATAGGCAGATCGAAAATGCGACTGGTTATGTCTTCGGCCTCCTTGTGCAACTGGTAGTCGCCGGCGAACGCTTCCACGTATTCGCAAACATCGGCAATCTCACGTCTGGCACATTCGAAGGAGAGAAAATCTTCGGAAAGAACATGAGAGAATGTGATCAGCTCCTGAAAGAGTTCGTCAAAGGGGAAACTAGACGCTCACTAGTAATCGACGATCATAGCCATAAAGATGCCTTTGAGGCTCGAAGAGGAGCTGCTGCAGGCTCCAGTCGGTCTTTTTCCTAATGGCATTCTGTGTATTTGAAAGGTTTGAAAGGTGAGATCAAGTTAACATACAATTTCTTTTCTGAATTTTTCCTCTCGTTCATAAAGCTCGCCTATCCTCAGGCAAGCATCGGGCACACCGGCACAAAATGGTCCATAAAGAGTGAGTCGTTGACGGAACCTGTACAACAAAAAGCTTTCCTTCGCCAAAAACAGCACGATTACTCAATGAAAACGTCGCCAATTGCCGTAACCGGCTCGACTTCGCTCTCTCTTTCGGTCGTCTCTTCCAATCGCCAATCGGCCGCTTTTTGTAGTGCCGCGTTTAACTGTCGCTGCATCATCCATAGTTCCTAAAAGAGCCATGGCCAACAGTGTTAGTGCTCACAACGAAATTTCCAAAGACAATGTGAAGATCGTTCTCTCGAAGCACCTTTCTCAGCGGTACATAGTATTCTCCAACTGTAAATTCGAGAATATCCTGTGTAAAATGTCGTTCTTCCTCCAGGAACTTCTTTAAGGCTTGCCGAAAAGAGACAGACGTCTTCTCGTGAACCGTCGGTCGAAGCTGCAACATTGGTCTGGAACATTTCAAGCAAACGAACCTCTTCGTCCTCGGACTGCCTCTTTGCAGCGCCCATCGGGCGTCAATCAGTGCAACGCGAGGCGACGCGGCGATCAAAAACAGACTCTCGAGCCGCCGAGAAGAGGAGGAGACGCTGCCCTTGTTTCTTCACGGGCAACGCCTGAGGGCGGAAGCAAGGAAGGCAGCGTGTCGTTATCAGCAGCAGCGACGAGGAGCCACCAGACGCCGAAGTCGCCACACGTTCTTACTCATCTGAAAACTCCGACCGCCCTTCCGAGTGACTAAGACGATTTGGCCGGACGCCACCAGCACGATAGGAGGAAACTAGCTGGCTTCCGTGGTGGAACCGCCCTGCCGCTCGTCGACCATTCGACACGGCTCGCCAAACCCCCTTCGTCTCTCCCTTCGCGCGTGTTTACAGATCGCATATCAAAACGCGACGCTTTTATGTGTCATCTCGGAAATGATCTCAGCGTATAAAACTGATCACAGAATGTCGACAAAATGCTACCGGAAATTCCATGATATAGAAAGTCTGAAGGCAAAATCACGAGGGGATAATAGAAGTCTCTGAATTCCTGCAAGAGGATACCAGTGAATGTATTTTCGGATTTCAAGGAGGTCCATGAGAGGTTCAGGATTAGTGAGAATTGATCAATTGTGCAAAAGACAGAAAAGACCTCAATGCAATGGAAAAGAAAGAGGGAAGAATAGAACTCTCACCACCAGGGCCACGAGGGAGAACACAACAACACATTATCAGGCACCCTGATTCGCGAAGAGAAAGAGAGGGTGAGGCAAGGAAGTAGGTTAAAACTCTATTCGGCTCGTTGGCCGACCATTCTCTACAGAACTACGATCGATCCTTTAAGCGGACAGCGCCATTGCCGAGGCGGCGGAAGAGGGGATCATGCGCCGACGCCGACGACGACGAAGGCCTCGCTAGGTGTAATAGGCATCGCATCGGGCGACGGCTCGTGTCCACATCTTGAAAGCCTTCTTCATGTATTTGCGATCTTCAGAGATCGGATAGAAGATCTTCTGCGTGCATTCGAAGCCGCGCATCTCGTGCTCCTCCCACATACCTAAGAGAGACATGAAAGGAGTGAAATGAGAGACGAACCGAGTGTGAGACCGGCGAGGAGGGCTACGCCTCGAGCCGCCGTGAAGGCCTCGTTGTCGAGGCGTCGCACGGGTCGATTGATGAGCGTTGCAATGGTCTGCACGAGAAAGTCATTCGCCGACACACCACCGCACACTCTGAAAAGAGCCTCTTCGAGAGAGTGGAGGCGGTTACCTGATCTCGCTGCTCGGCTTCACGGGAATCTCCTTCTGCATGGTGAGAAAGATCTCATAGACTCGAAAGGCGACCGAGAGAATCACGGCGGCGAGCATCTGAGCGTTCGTTGTGTCTGGTCGAAGTCCGAGGAAGCCACAACAAACAGTCTCGCTGTTCATCGGGCATTGAATGCCTTGAGAGAATATTTGCAAGGTGAAAATGAGACCGACCTCCAAAAGCAGGAACGAAGCAGAGAGTCGGTACTCGCTCGGCCTTTTCGGCGATCTCCGACGCTTTTGAGAGGTCATCGACGAGTCCGACTGACATTGCCCAGTGCATGAGAGGTGCCGTATCATGTGCCGCTCCTTCGGCGAGCATCGTTGTACCCGAAGGAAGACTCCAACCAACGAGAGGATAGAGGCCTGAAGGGGTCAAGAGAGCCAAGGAACTTCTCTCACCGCTCATTGTAGAGTGTGGCTCACGTCCTGTGTTCACATTCACAAAGGTTCCCGTTCCAAGTGAGACCTTGATGTCTCCTTTCATCCAGCCACCAGCACCATACATAGCGGCTTGTTGGTCTGCTAGCTAAATGCAAGACAATGTTATGTTTGATGTTTCGTGAACAAACCAGGACATGAATGGGAATCGGGCGACCGAAGAACGACTCGTCAATGTTGGCAATTGGTTCGACGGATGCTGAGTGAACGAGTGAAGGAAGCACAGACATCGGAAATTTGATCATCCACATAATTGTTGAATTCCAATCACCCTAAGAAGTTTTGAAAATAAGATCAGAAAGACGTACAATAAAGGGGTCGTACATGCCTGTGGAGCTGGCGTTCGATCTGTCCGCCACAACAACGCCGCCCTTAGTGAGTCGAAGCAATAGCCAAGTCTCGAGGCAACCCAATCCGAGCTCATTGGCTTTGAGCAACTTCTGCATGTCTTTGTCCTAAACGTCATGCTATGGTTCGCTAACGGGTCTAACATTTTCGAGAGTGACCAGAAATCTGTGAGAGACGAGGGCTGAGATGAATCGGAAGATCTTCGCCGCTTGGAATCTTGGCCGCCGAGTGATGAAGTGAAGAAGGCCGCCGCCCCAGTTCAGCGCCTGAAACGTTCCTGTAGCGATTTGGTCTTTTCAGCCATTTCAGATCAGTGCTCTCTCTAGTCAAACCCTTCAGTTCAGTACAGAATGGTCTCTTATCGGCCCTCTTATGTCCCCCGGCATGTCTTGGTTTCAGACTCCGCACTAACCTTGACTGTCCACGAGCGATTCCAATCATCACAGGCTTGCCGTGCTCGACAGTCCTTCCAGGTCACCAGCTTATGGCAGGCATTCAATGTCTTTCTGAATCAGCTCAATTAGTTCGAAACCGGTTGAGATTGTACTTGTCCCAACTGATGAAAGTGTTGCGCTGACAGCAGATGCCCATTGCCACTTCGCTCTCGGCCGGTGCCCTTGTCACTGAAAATCACATCAGCCGTTTGTTTAAAAGAGCGTCAGCGAAGCAGCGCAACGGCAAAGGTCAAACCGGACTTACAGACTTCTGTTACGACCTCTTGAAACTGACGCAACAGCGATTCAGGGTCGATCTCGACGCGAAGCTCCTCGCCAGAGCCACTCACTTCGAGGATCACCTTCTGAGTGCAGTGATGGACGATATGGCAGCCATCGTCGTAGAGCACGGCACGGATCGACGAGGTGCCGATGTCGACGGAGACGATGAAGCGGCCCATCGCCTAGCCTCTCACGTGCTCAAGCCTGCAAGTGAGTGGAATCAAGCGTCGTCTGATAGGTTCCCGCGCGCACTCTCGCGGCTATGGAAACGCTTCAAAAGCGAGCAGAAGACTGAAGTGAAAGAGAGAAGAGTGCAAGGATTCGATTCGCAACGTCTCTTATCAGAGAACCAAACGCAATGTAAAGTCGTAGAAAGAAAAAAAAAAGAAAGAAAAAGTCTCACCTTGCCCACACAATCGCCTGTGCCTCGAGACTTCGCACTACACTCTAACTCTTCTTCGACCTTGAGCTTTGATGAGAGCCTGTCTTTTCGGAGCCACAACAACCCGTGGGGGTAAAGGTCCTCGGGCGGCTCGGACAACCGGTGTGTGTAAACCGCGGAACTTTTGTCTTGTAAATAATATTTATCGATACATTCTCTTTGAGCGCTGATGCAAGAGAAGGCGAATCGGCGCGTCAAGCACTCGTTTTGACACACTCACAATGAATGACGTGCATGCCGGTGAACGGGTTAGGGTGAGGGAAATGCAACAGGAAGGGGGATGAAAACGAAATGGCGGGAGAGGTTAGTACGCCCGCCCCTATCTAGGGTTGGAGGTGGGCCTGGTGGCGCGATCGAGACGAGGAAACAAGAGGGGGCCCCCTTGCACGTGTCTGATCTGCTACGTGTGTGTGGGAAAGGAAGGCAAAGATTATTGGGACGCCTCCCCGTTTGACGAGTCGCTGAGTGACATAATGTCGCATTGCACAAAACGACGATGGTGATTGTATTTGGGACTGTTTTGGAGAAAGCGAGGAAGATGAGGAGCGACGAGAATTTGTTCGACCTGTGTGTGTTAGGAGGAGAAGGGGGCGGAGTGGGTTTGGGAGAGACGAAAAAGACACATTTCAGCGTTATCACAGTATACTATAGAGGAAGTTGCTTTTTGTTTAGAACAAAAACAAATGAGAGAAAGAGAGAATAGAGTGAACCCCCGAAGTTCTCTGAGAACGACGCAATGACTTATTGAGAAAAGGCAACATCACCAAGAGAAGGGACTTTGATACACTTTGTGACTGAAAAAGAAGAAAATGAGAGTATGAACAGAGCGTCAGAGTGAAGGTTGAGGAGAAGGAGAAGGAGCTGACATGAGAAAGGCATTTGCAAAGAAATAATAAAACGAGAAATCAACCCAGTGAAGAGGACTCGTAGCCGGAGAGTGGGCGAATTGGATAAAGCGCCTAGGTGTGCGGACACGGTGGCCGCTCAGAAGTTGAACTTGAAGGAGAAGGGACCGCCGCCATCGCCGCCGAAGGGGAAGCCGCCTCCTTGTTGGAAGTGGTGGAAGTGTTGGAAGGGATTGTGGCCGCCGTGTTGTTGAGCTTCGGGGTCCAAAGGATCTTCGCCCAAGTCAAAGCGACGTCGCTTTTCTGAAATTTTGCATGCACAGCTGAAAGATTCCACCACCTTCATCAGTGAGAACTTCCTTGGCCGAAGCAATGTCGATGAACTTGGCTTCGGCGCGTTTCTTCTCATCATCATCAGAGAAGTTGTCTGGATGCCACTTTTGAGCGAGTTTTCGGTACGCCTTCATAATCTCTCGCTTATTGGCATTCCTACAAGGCTTATTCTCAGCTGACCAGTCACTCAAACCTCTTGACTCCAAGGATTTTGTAGTAGTCACGCTTGCTGGCTTGCTTCTTCAACTTCTCAGCTCGATCAAGGCCTTCCTTTGGCCGCCGCGCCTCCTCGTTCACTGACTTTGCCTTTCGGTAGTCTTCGATGGCTTCGTCGAACTGTTCGTTGTCAATAAAGGCCTCGGCGCGGTCACAGAGAGCGTCAACATCGTTAGGGTCGCCGTGTTCGAGCACCTCGGTGCACTCTTGCAGCGCCTCTTTGATATGACCAGCCTGAAGTTGATTTGTCCTTCTGTCAACGACATGATACTCACGTGGCGATTGCACTTGCAGGTTTGACGGAAAACATCCAGTTGAATGGCCGTGACGCTCTGCTCGAATTTGAGAATCTGCTGACCCTTGTCCAGGCACTCCATCCACTTCTCCTGTTGAACGAACTCGTTCAGCGACTCGCGCATCTTTGCCAGCTTCTTCACTTGCTTGTAGTACGGGAAGCATTCCTTGTGGTCGGGATTCAACTTGAGACACTCTCGGATTTGACTGAAATTTCCAGAATTCGATGGTTGCTAAGACAAGACTAACCCAAGGGACTCCTCCACGTCTCCAATGCTGTAGTAGAGCTTCGAGGCGGAGAAAAAGGCTTCAGTCGCATCGGGAATCAACTTGCTGAGAGTTCGAATGTCCGCAATCGCCTTGCGGATCTCGCCTCTGGCTTCCAAACAACGTGCACGTAGTCGGTAAAGCGATGGGTCCCATTGACAAATCTAAATGATTCCTTCATGATGCCCTCATCTTTCAGTATCAAACCTCAAGAGCCTTGGAAATGTACCACTCAGCCGTGTTCAAATCCCCACCGTCCACGTAGGCTTTGCCGGTGTTGGCGTATTCTCGGGCGTTCACGGCGAGTTGCAGCTTTTCGGATGCTTCGGCATTGTTTGGCTCGACTTGTAGCTGAAACGACTCATTTTGTTTGCATTCCTCCACAACGAAGGGGGCATTGATGTGTTTTAAAGGCAGCGACTCACCACGGCCTTAAAGTCTTCTTCCGCCGTGTCGATTTCGCCTTGTTTGAGGAGAACGCTGCCACGCTGAACACGCGCCTGGAACACAGAAAATTCATGGAACGCTGAATAATACTGACGGATGTGAAATCGGGCTTCAGTCGGACGACTTCATCGAGGTCGGGAAGGGCTTGCTTCGACTTGCCCGTCGCGAGCAACGCCGTCGCCCGTCGATAACGCAATTGATAGTCGTTTGGGTCGAGATCAATAGCGGCATGAAGGTGAACGAGGGCGTCGGCGAACTGTCCCTTGGCTAGAAGCTCCTTGCCAGCTGCGACATGTCGAGCCTTCTCCTCCTCCTTGCCAGCAGAGACAAGGCCAGCTGAAAGCCTTACTCGTCATTTGGGTATTTTCGTGGAGCTTTTGTGTAAACGAAGATAAACCCACCAACAACAAGGGAGTAGATATGAAGGTAAGTAACGGGTAATCTATACGAAGTCGGAATGGCCACCATTGCCCGAAGCTTTCTGGAACAATGGAACCAGTTAGACTCTTTGTGCTGACGTCTCCTTAGCGAACTGCTAATTGAGACGGAAGGCGCGAACGCGATTGCTTCAAATAAATACACAGCATGAGGGGACGTGAAGAAACAATTATTCTATGAAGACATCACGTGTTTCACGTTCGCAAAGGACAATAGAGGCCGGACAGGAAGAAGGGGCCGGACCGGAGATTTGAGACCAGCCAGTGGAGAAGAGAAACCGGCGTGTCTGGACGCCGCAATCCACACAGATTCTCGGTTCTTCGCACTAAGCACACGTCAGCCTTAGAGTCGACGGCGCTTCGCTTGGCGCCCGTCAATCAGGCGCGGGCGCGCGTTTGAAAGGGAAAGGGACGACGCGCGCTCTCTCGTCCCTCGGCCCTTCTCCCTCCCCACGCGCCCTCAGAGAGGCACCACTTCACGTGAACAACCGACTTTGTTTAACTTCTTTTATGCCGATTTTTGTGGGAAAATCGATTCCTGACCGGGCAGACCATTGACAGGAGCAGTCTTTGCCCTCCGTGTGTGAGAAGTCCCAAAGAAAGGACCTGTGAGATGGCTGAGGATCGGATTTTGCTTTGCCTTGACGCATTTTTCTTTACTCTTCACTCTTTGGTTTTTGTTTAGTGGAAACATGAATCTATTCGAAGTCCTGACACAAATTTAGTTTCAACAATTTTTATTGCTGACGTGCTCGTCGTGAGCAATTACGAGTGGTAATATTTGCCAATTGGCACTCTTCATTTACTTGTTCAGCTGTCGCAGTGCTGGAGGGGGAACTCCACTATGGACAATCATCATTTCGCCGCGCCATCCGGCCTGCCATTCGCCCAGAGCACGCCTTTCAAAGCTGAGAGACGTGGACATAAACGCTGCAGAACGTCGGTTTTTGGAATGCATCATCATCAAAGAATTCAGGGAGGAAGAGCTGGAAATGGGTGAACCGTTGGAGAAGATCGAAGCTTCACCAGTGAAAGGAGATGAGAGTGAGGACTTGGACGTGGATCTGGACTCGACCTGGCCCGCCAGTGAAGACGTCTCTTCTCCTGGTCCTTCATCTCCCTACCGCGAAGGTCCAGACGTTCAATTTGAAGAGCGTCTTGCAAGAGGGTGCGTTGCATCTCAATTGATGAGTCATTTGCAGGGCGGAGCGCGCCGACTTTACAAAGATGAAGGTTGACATGGAGCTCCTCAACCTCGAGCATTCCGCCGCACGAACGCGTCCCTTCAAACCCATTCCAAAAGTGATGGAGAATGGGAAGTCCGTGCCCGCAAAACCGCGACGTTTGAAAAAGAAGGAGGCGGCTCGAATGCGGATTGCGTAAGTGAATCATTTGATGTCCGGATTCACCTTCTAGGGCGGTTTGCTCAAAACACGTGGAGGAGACGCAGCCACCGCCCGTGGACGAGGAGAAGCGAGCCCGTGAGATTGCGGAAGGAGAGAAGGCCGCTAGACAGAAGTATGACGAGGAGGTCCAGAGGATCGTCGAGGAGAAGGAGGTAAGGAGTTTTATTTTTCTTCAGCAGTCATCATTTTCAGCGACAGATCAAGGGTATCAATGCTCAGTATCAGAAGGAGCAAGAAGCGATCAAAAAAGACTTTGATGATAAGCATGCCGAGATCCTTCGAAGTCTCCTGCAAGATGTTGAGGACAAGATCAACAATGTCGAGAATGAGGTTGGTTCTTCTGTTTTGACTAATAACACCTTCAGATCAACTGTCTGGACATTTCCTTCTATCCCACGTCGACCCTTCCTGTCAACAAGAAAACGCTTCGCAGGTGCTCTCACTAGAGCGTTATCGAACTTCTGTTTCAGCACTGTGCCGAAAGGCCGACGCGGCCCCGAGACACCACAGGCCGACAAGCGTAAACGACAACAAGCTCAGCAGGTCTGTTTTTTTGCTAGACTCTGTAATGTCCTTCTTCCAGAGGATCCAAGTTATTCACCTTCTCTCGGATGCCGAAATCGCTACTGATCTGGGCCTTGAAGCATCGTCAGAGCCCATTCACAAGGTGGCCGTCGAGAATCAGAAGCTCCACTACGAGGGAAAGACGTTAGTTTGACACGAACCCTGCTATCATAGCCCTTCCTTTAGATACCTCAAGGGTCAGAACGTCTTCGTCCAGACGGCCCAGTATCCGCAGTTCATGACGGTTATCCAATTGATTTGCGAGCAGTATGTCCAGTTCAAGTCTACTATGCCCGGTGACACCAGACAGGTCAGTGGCATCAGTCATGAAAGAGGCTCGTCTTTTTGCAGGTGACCGCCTCGATGGACGATTTGGAGAGTGGAAGAGTGCTCCTCAGAAAGAAGCACTAGAAATTTGTAGATCAAAACCAAAATGTGCGAAAGTACAATCTGTATTATCGGACCAGAAAATGAATCTCTTTTTTTCTCTCGAGCTGAATCATTCCAAGCCATTTATCTTGTTCTTTGCTGGCGTGCTAAGCCTTTGCTGTAATTTCGTGGTTCCTAAGTCGAAGTATAAAGTTGTCCCAATGTAATCCGACTCTGATCAACATCTGTTTGACTCGGAAAACCTCGCATACTTTGAGTTTCTTGCTTATACTTTGTCGTCCGCACGTGTGTCGCGCCTCGGTGTCGCGTCTCCATGAGATTGCTTGTTGTTTATGTTGAATCACAGTGAGTCAGGCGCGAGGTGAGCACGTCGCCGCCCTGCCGCCCGACACGATGGACGAGGATGACGAGCTCGAGAGCTGCGCGTCGTCGTCGCATCGGCCGTCGCCCATCCCGCCGTCCTCGAACAAGGTCGTCCTTCTTCAGACTCGCGTCACTTGGGAAAAGTTTGTGTTCATTTCGGTTCTTCTTATTTCTGGTTCAGGTTGAAAACGGTGATGCGGGCGGTGGATGAGTGGAAGGAGAAGCTCGCCACGGAGCAGACGAAGGTCGAGCCGGGCGGCGATCTCCATCATCTCCTCGACGTCAGAGAAACGGTTAGCTGTTTTTCTTCTTTCAACCTTGATTCATTGTAGACGTCGCAGTTGCAAAACTTGCGGATTCTCAATGGAATCAAGCGTGCCGAGGTGGATCGAATGCGGCGGCGAGTGGCACAGAAGATCATCCGACTCGAGAAGGTCTCCGGTGATGTCGCCGAGAAAGGCGGGACCGCTTTCAATTTGACTTTTGTTTGTAGACAAGCAGATAGCTGAACTTGGCGAAGAAGTGGACGCCACCAACAAGATGATCGTGTCCGACACAAAGCTCTTGCGAGTCAATGAGTGAGCCATTGAATTTCTTTGCAAATCTGCTTTAGGGAGCGTCTTACCGCCCTTCGCACGCTGCTCGTGTTCCGAAGGCGGCGAATCTTTGTCGATCTGCACGCGGTTTTTCGTCTCCGTACAGGTCGTCGTCAGGACGGCGAACGAACCTGCGGCTGCTCGACGATGGACACTATTCACGGCGTCCACATGCCTAACTTCACCTCATTACTTGGTGTGCTTCTTCTTTTGCTTCATCGCCTTCTTTGCCAGGTCACAATCCACAACACGTCGCCTTTTGTCTGGGCGAAATCGCCAAGGCCCTCGAGTTGATTTCACTCGTCGCCGACATCCCTTTGCGGTATCCGGTTCACGTCGCGTCCTCGAACTCGATGATCTCCGTGCCGCTTGCTGATTCTCAGTGAGTAGTTGATCTCTCTCTTTGAGATGTTCAGGTTCCCTCTCTATGGTCTTCGGACAAAGGCAGAGAGAGATCGACTCGACCACGGCGTCACATGCGTCTCGCACAACGTGGCGCAGTTGCGCAACGACTGCGGCGTGACGACGCCCGCCAACGAACGAGTGGTCGCCAACCTTGACGGACTCTTCACCCTCCTCTCCGGTCTTCAACTGTTCGTCTTCCTTTTCCGTTCTTCAAATTTCAGGAACGAGTCGATAACTCGCGCGATTCCTCGCCCGTGCTCGAGTCTCCAGTCGCTGTCATCCCTCGCCGCTTCGGCCGACGCTCGAGAAGACGAGTCGACGGATCAACAGCCGCAGCTCGAGCAGATGCTCATCGACTCCTTCCACGGGCTTCTCAACGGCGGACCGTAAGCTTCTGCTCTCTTCGAAATATTCTGGAAGGCCACAAGTCGCTGAAGTGCCGAGAAGCGACGCGTCGCTGGCGGAGAAGACGAAGCGGTCTTCCACGATGGAGCTCATCCTCGATCCGACTGCCTTCATCCAGTCCAAGTAGCCAAATCTTCTCAAGTTCATGAGCCAAAGCCATGGTGCCTTTCCGTGGATCTGCCCTGTTCTAGTCTTTGTCTCATTCTCTTTGCACGTTGTCATCTCGCTAGGGCATATTTATTCTTGAATCTTGGACTATTATTGTTCTAGTGCCTCTTGAGTTCAAGTGATGCCGACTTTACTTCGGCGTTCTTATTTTTGGTCTTAGTTGTCTCTGCCTCTCCCATTGAATCAATCTTTCGTGTTACGGGTCGCCCCATTCCCCGATTGCTCCAAAAATGTTACGAAAAGTGACTGTGATCCCATGCGAGTCCACTTCTCTTGTTTCGCAAGACTTGCGAGATTCCCAGATTTTCTACAAAGAAGACGACGATCCCCGTGAGACCATCGTTCGCCATGTGCTAAATGTTGTCGCATATTGATAAACTTGAATTGACTAGTGTGAAGTGGTAGGTGCAAGAGAGGGTTCATAAACCCGTCAGATGCTTTTTTGACTTGTTCAACATGGCTCGTGGAATTCGTCTGTTGAAGATGAATGAAGTGGAAGGTCGAGTAGAAGAGCCGGTCCCGGGCTTTGAGGACGATGAGGAAGAGGAAGAGGCGCCTCTCGAGCCGCGCTTCAAATATGACCGCCTGGAGAACGCGAAGGCGGTAGGCCTCTCAGTGAGAAAGCCCAAGTCCCACAGATCTTCAAAATGGACGAGAAGAGGAAGGTTCGACAACGAGCCACTGCCGTCGCTGTGAATGACCGCTTTCTAGCTGTTGGAACGAGCAACGGTCTGATCTACATCATGGATCATCTTGGCAATATTCACAATGGAAAGGTGTGTCCCTTGAATGAAACAGAACTCAACGGAATAGGTCCGCGTGGCTCATCGAGTAGCAGTAACACACGTTGAGCTCGACGTCACAGGCAACTACGTGATGAGTTGTGCCAATGATGCGAAGGTGGTCATCAGCGGCATTGGAACAAGCGAGCTGGACCAGGTTTGTTTCATCAGAATCATGAAAAGAGTTTCAGGTCCTTTCACAAAGTGTGGCAGCTAAGCGCGTTTGTTTCTCGGAGGACTTCGCCAAGGCTTCTTCTTCGCACACCTTTGCTGTTGCAGCTCGAAATGTAACGCTTCATGAGAAGCGACTCTTCAAGAGTGAAACTGTGAGTAGAGCGGGGGGTGACCTGACGCCCTCTAGGTGATCTTCACTGGTCTCGAACGCGACGGGTTCGTCTCGGCCTTATCATGGCGTGGTCCATACATAGCCTTCACGAGCGAGCAAGGCACTCGCATTTATGATCGGTATTTCGCCCTTCCGCCTCTCACCTGTCCGTCAGATTTCTGGATAAGATAATTACCCAGGCGCGTCCGAACCATGACGTGGACCGTCTGAGGACGAGTCGATGTCCGCCCTCACACAGTTGGTTGAATGAAGAGACGTTGGCCATTGGATGGGCTGACACCATCGTCGTGGTACACATTGTGACCGAACGAGAAGGAGCAGGCCTTGTGAGTCCCGCAGATTGCCCTCTATAACATCAAAGCAGAAGAAAGTTGGTGAAATCCACTACTCATGGCGATTGGACATGTTTGTCTGTGGTCTCTCGTACACGATGGAAGCAGGCGACTGGAGCGAGATTTTCGTTCTTGGACTGAAGCCTCCTGAAGACGCTGAGGAGATTGACTTCAATGATGCAGCCTCGATCATTTCCGTTACATCAGCGGTCAACTTTCCCAATGCCAAAACGCTGAGCATGCAGGTGGAGTGAAAGAGGTCGTTATGAAGTTTCAGACGATGCTCCTTGAACGAAAATCTCACAGTGAGTGGGAGCTTCTGGCCGAGGATGGGATCGGAACCTCGAAGTACACGTTCCCGTTTGAAGTTCAGCTAGCCGCACTGCCACAGGACTCGCAATACTTCTTCATTGCTCCTGACCAACTTATAACGGTATGAGCAGAACCAGCTCAAGACTTTTCCCCTTTCAGGCCGTGCCATGTTCAGCTGAGGACAAACTGAACTGGCGGATCGACGAGAAGATGTACGAGGAGGCATGGGATTTCGCACGCCAGAACATCACCGAGCTGGACTCCGAGAGGGTCGTCGAAGTGGGAAGGATGTTCATCGACGATCTACTCGAGCAGAATGAGGAGAAGCTTGTTCGATATGCAGCACAAAAGCTGAAAGAGGTGCTCAGACTGACAGTTTCTTACAGAGCTTAGGTTTGCGGAGATTCCAAGCCAGAATGGGAGCTGTTTGTGAGCAAGTTCGAAGAACATGGATTCGTCTTGCTACTTCAAGATGTATGTCTCGACACGATTGTTGCGAAGCTTTCAGGTCTTGCCAACTTCAAATCCTCAACTCGAACCCGAGTGTTATGAATACGTCTTGAGAACAGCTCTCTATTATGACCCGAAAGCCTTTCTTCGACTTGTCCAGCTCTGGAACGCGGACTTGTATCGAGTCGGCGCCCTCATTGTGGAGATTATGAATCGCTTGAGTGACGCCGAGAAGGCTGATTCGGATGGAAAGAGGGTTTGTCTTCTCCGAGCTTGTTGAGAGTCTTCAGTTGATGACGGAAATCGATGAGACGGCCTTATTCAACGCCCTCGCTCACTTGTACGTCTATGACAAGCAATATCAAAAAGCAATCGACATCTACCTTCACCTCAAAGACAAGCACATCTTCAGTGTTATCGACAAGCACCGGCTTTTCCCTCTGGTCTGTCCCTTTGCTCAATTAAGACACTTCTTATAGGTGAAAGACAAGATCTCTGAGTTGATGGCGGTAAACACGGATCTTGCATTGAGACTTCTACTAGACAATGAAGATTCCGTGCCGCCGATGCTTGTAATGAGCAAGCTGAGAGATCCAAAGCTTCAAGTAACAACATCAAGCGTCTCATTAGCTGCTTCAGATTGCCTACATGAAACGATTGCTGAGCCGCGATGAGAGTGGCCAGTTCGCGGATATGGCTGTGAAGCTTTATGCCGAACACCAACGTGAGGCACTCTCGCCATTCCTCAGAAAGTCGATGCACTACAACATCGAACGAGCTCTCCAGATCTGTAAAGAGAAGAAATACGTTGACGAGGTAAGCAATTGAAGTTATGCCTGATGCAAAACGAATCTTCAGCAAATCTTCTTGCTCTCAAAGAGTGGCAACCGACTCGGCGCCTTGAGCATGATCATTAATGAAACCAATCATCTGGACAAAGCCATCGAGCTGTGCAAGGAGCACGAGGACCCCGACTTGTGGAACTTTCTCATTGACGAGGTGATGAAGCGACCACAATACGTGACACTACTGCTCAACACCGCTGGAGCTTCCATTGATCCGCTCACAGTCATTGAGAAAGTGAGTGTTTCTTTTGTTCAACCATTTTCCGACAGATTCCTCGAAACACTGTCATCGTTGGCCTCATGAAGGCCCTTGCCAAGGTTCTGCGCGATTGCTCCTTGCAGGTTAGTTAGACCCCGGATTCGTGGACATGCCTTCAGGTTCAACTTCAAAGAGGCAATGGATTGGCCGCTGGCGAGGATGCAGTCAGGCATCTTGAAGCACTTCAGCGACAAGTTTATTCTCCGGTGGTCGTGACCACGTCTTCGATATGCCATCACTGCTGGTGAGTCCTGAGCTTGGGATTGAACTTTCGGTAGTGCGTGCATCGTCGACGAGAATGAGAGGGGCACCAGCGAGATTCGTCTCTTCCGCTGCGGTCACAACATTCACACGCCATGCCGAATTGAGGTATTTGAAGAATTTGGCAACTTGTACTACTTTTTAGCATGAGAAAACGATGATGCAGCGCTCGGTCTCGTACGTCTCAACAGGAACCGAGAGCGAGGAGCAGGAGAAGTGCCCATTCTGCGAAGAAGACGGCGATCAGGCCGACATTTTCTCTTGAGGACCTCACATTTGTTCTTGTCGAGCTTTGTCTAATCCTCACTTTCATCTCTTCAAGCTGGTGCTGTAACACGGAGTAGTCTTCTTCTTCTTCTTCCTTTGTCCCATGAAAGTGTTTCCAGATGAATCACCTTGAGTCACTTCCCACTTCTATTACGGTTCTCATTTGCTTGTTGCTATTCAAGCTGTTTCAAGTCTTGCATCTCTAGTTGCTGTCAAATGTCTCGACATTACCCAGAGAGAGATTTCATCTATTCTTCAGAACACTTGCAGCGATATCTCTATTTGGATCATGCATTTAGTCATAAAGTGCTTGCCATTATCCCTGACTGTGACATGGCAAATGGGAAACACTTCCTACTCAGAAAGCTCCAGACAGAGCAGAGCGTGAGGGAGTGGGAGTTCAAGCCGACACCGCTGACAGGTCAAAGATAACGCTATGATGGCCGTGAGAGAAGAAGCTGAGCCCTTCGGAAACTGTCAGTTTCCTCGCGCCGCTGGACCTTCAATCAAATGCAGGTTGAACGGCTGACGTGTCGCTGATAGCGCCGAATACGATCCTTGAAACTGTCACGAAGCGCTGATTGACAAGCCGGCCTTCAGTGATAGGAGGGATCCGCATAAAAGGCCCCCTCCGGCAGAGGAAGGCACACTGAGTGTCCGGTCCCTCGACCATGAAGGTCCTGGTCCTCGCCGC